>JBBPBX010030461.1:4118-35167 GCA_038048925.1 Garcialebias charrua
ACTAATGTAGTGCTAGCAAAGATGTTACAGATGTAGTGCTCTGCTTTTTATTACACAACCTAATAACCCTGATGCATGCTCAATAATCCAGGCAGAAAAATCTAAAATTTATAAGACTGAGCTGAATACAGCATCTCAGACTGAGGAAGTCTTTCGGACGAAAGACGAAACGTTTCTACAATTTTTTTGCTTTGTTTTGTTTTTTGAATGTCCAGAGGACCAGACTTAGCATTTTTAGACAACCTAATAACATTATTTCACCCTGTTTTACAGCGCCCTGATTTATTGTTTTATACACTAGTCTTATTTTAACTGCATTATTGTTGTCATCGTCTTCTGCTATTGTTGTCACTTTATATGTTCTGTCTGGAACAGGTCCCTTTTGTAAATGAGTCCCCGAGGCTAGTCTGTATAAATAAAGTTTGGATGAAAAAAAAAAAACCCACTTTGTGTAAAATCTTTTTTTAATTTTTTTAAATAAAAGAAACAAGTACAAAAAAAAACGTACAATGTCAAACATGGCTCGAGACTTAAGGCATGCATAGCACAAAAGAGAATAAAGGCACATAAACAAAAACAAAAATGTGTTTTGGGCAGCTTACAACAGAAATTCATTACAGATTGTTTTAGTTTTTAAAGCTTTGGCATTAGTACAGTACTTTAAAGTAGCTAAGTAAGAGGAAATATAATTAGAAAACACTATAAATCTAGGTTTTAGCAAGGAGAATTTACAACTGTGGATGTAAAATTTGGCTAAAATCAGTGCAATGCAAAACCCCAACAATGTTGTCAGAGGAAAAGTGGGTGGAGCTCCTGCAGGTAAGGGGCATTTCACTTTGGGACAACTTGAGATCATTAATTGTTCATATACTGAATAGCCTACTGGATTGATTGACAGGTGGTGTTGAGAATCAGACTTGTGCAAAACAAAACCATAGAGTTTACTGGCCTGTTTGAGTGTCATCATTTATTATTACAAATTTATTCAATATTTTGGTGAATCTAAGTTTTCAGAACCAAGTTTCCTTACAAAATCTTTTTTAGGGGTGCCAAGTTAAAATTTAGACAACCTCAAAAAGAGACTAAAATCGTCACTGCTGAGCCCCCTTGATTAAAACAAGAACGGAGAGCATCGTATGCAGTGGCTAACTACACTGATAAGAAGTTATATTAAATAAACCACAAAATAATATCACAAAATGTAAAAATTACAACTCTATTTAAATTATAGATGTAATTATCGGTGTATATAATGCACCTTACTGTGTTTTAGAAAAACTCTATTATCTCTTAGTCTGAATCCTGGTCAGCAGTTTTCTACTGCTTCCTCAGAGTACTGCGTTTCGTTTTCTGTGTCTGTTTAGAATCAGGAGTGTCTAGCACCAGTTCAGGAAAGACCATTAAACTGGAAATATCTGACTGAAGTGGCCTACTGTGGTCCATACCAGAACTTGTTGGTAAACTGACTTTTGGTGCGTTTCTGCCAGTTTTATGGTTATTTCTTTCTACTTTCCCTTTATTGCTGTCTGAGATGACCACTGCAGTTTCTATAATTCTTACAAGTAATGGCTTGCCAATTTTTTTACTATAAATAGTTGTTTCTGATGTTATTTTCTCCGCACCAGATCTTGACTGTTCTGAACTGCGTCCTCTGTCTGCAGCTCTCTGTAATCCTTGGTTTGTGTTTGCTCGAAACATTTCCTTATTTTCATTTCTCCTCTCATCTGTCTGGTGTCCTTCCCGTCTCGCTCCTCTTTCTGGTGCAGACCGTCCATGAGAACCGTCAGGACCTTCATCAGTTTTTTTATTTTTGTTGTCTCTCTTTAGGGCATCTTTTTGTGTTTTATATGTGCCACTGACATTTTGTTCGGTGTTTCTCTGCTCCTGATCAGCGACCCCTTCATCACAGCCAGATTTAGTAAATGATGAGCTCTGAGGATGCTGATGATCCAATTCGCTCCGGTCAAGATCCTGATTCTTATTGATGTTCTTCTCTTTTTCTTTCAAGCTGTTTTTATTCCTGCTACTGTTGTCTTTTGGTTTCTTTTGTTTACTTTCACCAGCTGTTACACTGACCGGATCCCCATGAAAATAAAAACCTTTTCTCTTTGCATTAATGTTTGTATTTCTCTCTTTGTCAGTACTAGCCAGTTCAAGGCCAGCATCTTTTGTAGCAGGGTGGTCTTCATTCGGGCGCTCATCCTTTGAGTCTTCAGGACCAGATTCTGGAGAATCAATTAGACAGAGGATCCATTTAAATAATTAACACAAGAGTTTATTCTCTGAAATATCTGCAGATTCTTACCTTTCTTTCTGTAAAATAGAAGATAGGCACCACTGGATATAGACAGGGAGAAATTTGAAACAGTCGGTAAATGTTATTATTCAACCAAAAATATGTTTAACTTCAATCATTTCTAAATGCACATTTGAGTAAAGCTTATTCAATAAAACAACAAAAAGTCTAAGTAAACAAATGTACTGTACTTTTTTGCCATATAAGCCACACCTTTTTGCATAAATTAGCATGCCCTGTGACTTATATGGCGAAGCAACTAACATACGTTTTTTCTCCCTATATGTATAAACCCATTTTTGGCTGTGATTCGACGATTTCATTCACTCTGACGTGAAAAATATCAAACACTACCATTTTCAGCCACTAGAGGGCCTATATGGCAAGCCAAGTGGCTCACTAACAGGTAAAAATGGCTATTAATGAGACACTTGGCTTGCCATACCAAGCCACCTTCGTCTCACTCCAGAACTCCTGGAGCAAACGTCAAATCAGCTGCATTTCATCATGCCACCCAGGCGCAATGCGGCTGATTTGACCATTAAAGTTAATTTATTAAGGAAAAGTTCAACTGAGACAAACCTTTACTAAAATACTGAACAAACAAATAATTGTTTTTAGGTGCTAATCTTGTTAAATTCTTGTTAAAGTCCTTCCGTGCACACTCCCATGGCTGCTATTTGGCAGAAAATCGATTTTTGGCACAACACCGGCCCATATTTCTAGGTGGTCACTGTGGAGACGCATAATAGATGTGACTTACATGGGGAAGCCATGTATTTGTGCTTTTTTCCACTTTATTAGACATATTTGGACGACATATGGCGGCAAGTACCGTAATTTGTTTTAATATCAGTATTTAGCATTCTTTTGTAGAAACTCTTCTTTTTCTAACCTGCATGTATTACAGAACTAAATAAACCAGTACTTGTACAAACATTTGCTTTGAAATATAAATGCTTTTAATTATTTTTCTGCTTCATGGTATCTTTTATTTCATATTCCATCAAATATTTTCACTGTGTGACGTGTCTGGTTTGCAGTCTGGTTATTCGCCACCCAGATTTGTTAGCCTTGGAGCCATGCTGTTGCAATGTGAGAGGAAAGTAGTTTGGTTTCTTTTCCCTAAAATAAGAAGTTTTTCTTGCAAATGGGATTTTGCTCCGGTACAAACTTGAACTGTAATTCTGCAGTGACAGTGATTTTAATTATGCTAATTCGTGAAGGGATTTCCAAAACAAAATTATGTCACTTACCATTGCCAATGCAGCGCACAAAGGTTACAATTTAAGTTTCAGGATGTAAGATTAAAAAAAAAAACAATAGACAGAATCTAGAAGGGACTACTACTTCAACCCTTCTTCTTCTTTCGGCTTCTCCCTCTTCAGGGGTCGCCACAGCGAGTCATCCTCCATCTCACTCTGTCCTCTCTCCAACTACCTCCATGTCCTCTCTAACTGCATCCTTATATCTTCTCTACTCTTCTTTCTCTTCATTCATTATCTCCTCAAAGTATTCCTTCCATCTTCCTGTCACACTCTCCTCACTTGTTAGAACATTACCATTCCTATCTTTAACAAGCCTAACCTGCTGCACATCCTTTCCAGCCTGATCCCTCTGTCTTGTCAAGCCCTTCTCGCCCTCTTTAGTGTTCAGCCTCCCATACAACTCATTGTACGCCCTCTGCGTTGCCTTAGCTACCTCCCTCTTTGCTCTTCATTGCATCTCCTTATATTCCTGTCTCCTCTCTTCAGTCCTCTCACTGTCATATTTCTTCTTGGCTATCTCTTTCTTTGAACGGCATCCTGCACTTATTCCACCACCAGGTTTCCTCATCATCCATTCTCTGTCCAGATGACACAGTACCTTCCTGTCTCTTTAATTACTGTTGCTGTAGTAGTCCAGTCAATTGTCTTTCTTACCACCCAGAGCCGTTAACAGCTCCTCTCTGAATTCCTCACAACTTTCTTCCTTCTTCATCTTCCACCATTTGGTTTTCTCTGCTGGCCACGTTCTCCCCTGCCACAACCTTACAGTCCTCGATCTCCCTCAGGTTTCCTCTTCTACACAGAATGTAGTCGACCTGCGTACTCCTTCCTCCACTCTTATAGTTCACATCCTCCCTTTTTTGGAAATATTGACTACAGCCATTTCCATTCTCTTGGCAAAATCCACCATCACAGTGATAGCTGGATATGGGCACCAGTGTCTCGAAAAGGAAGAAGCGGGTGAAGATAATGGATGGATGGACGGACGGACAGACGGACGGACGGACGGACGGACGTGATCACTCAAAACATATAGCTACTAGTGAACAAATCACCCAGGTTAAATCACTTTTAACCAAAAAGTAAATATCTCCAAAACTTACTTTGCAATGTTCTTATTTGAAAATAGACCTTCGTAGAGCTGAAAAAAAAAAAAAAAGAAATCGGTTTTCTTCTGGATAAGGTTAGAAGCCTTTACATCAGTTTATCAACATTAATGGTAATGTGAAAAAAGCAGCTAAATCTCACCTGAGTGACTCTCTTATCATCAAAGCTGAACCATCTGTCATCATCTGGGGGCTTAATGACTGCTCTGTAATGTCCACCTCTCAGGTCACCAGAGTGAAGCACGGCAGCATAAAGTTCATATGTGCAATTCTGTTCCAACCACAATATATTTGTTCTAAGGATGAATTAAAATACAGGTAGTCCTCAACTTATGACAGAGATCCGTTCCTACGCTAAGTCATAAACCGAATTTCGACGTAAGTCAGAACATACGTACATACTGAACCATATACGTACGTACAGTACTGTATTTTACCAAGCACTTAGCCTATCCTAACACAGTACCCTACATAATTATCAAAAAACACATACATTTGGGAGCCATAATGAAGGGGAAAAAAGAGTTAATTTACTACTGGTATGCTGGTGAAGCCGCTCCTCCGCCGTATTCTCTATTGTGTTTACGTCGTAAAACCACCGTACAGCTCGGTCCATCCTCCGTACGTATTCGTTTACGACGTAAAACCGCGTTCACAGTACACACAGTAACAGTAAGTTGTACTATGTACAGTTTTGTTTTGTTTTTTGAATGTCCAGAGGACCAGACTTAGCTTTTTTAGAAAGTACAGGGCAGCTGTAGCCTCCGCAGCTAGTAAAACCGGAAACTGCGTAACTTGGCTTTTCAAAATAAAATTTCAAAATATATATTTTTAATTAAAATTTATTTTTATTTTTTTAATGGGAGATGCGTCGTAACAGCAAAACGTCGTAACTAGAGACCGTCGTAAGTCGAGGACTACCTGTACATACAGGTACATCATGACTCGTGGTGAATAAAATCCATTAAAGATTAACCTGAGGTATCTTCAGGGTGTAGGGAATATCAACATCACATGTGACTTTCACATACGACATGCTCTGTTGGCTGAAGTCAAACCTCTTCAGGAGCAGAATCAAAACATCTGGATGCTTCTTCATGACATATTCCTGCAGAGAGATAGAAAAAAAACACATCTCCAAATAAAGAAAAGAAGATTGATTTGCGTGCGTATGCTTTGCATGTACAATACTGTACTCACACTAGTAGAGTGAACTTTGGTATTACACTTATCACAGTGCATCTGGTTTTCTCCACTGAAACTTGAGGGTTTGAAAAATTCTTCAATGCCATTTTCCTGAAAAAAAAAATAAAATAAAAAATGCAGATGTGTTTAATTATGAGTGGAAAACTCTGACCAAGAAAGCACCAAAAAGTGTAAGAAAGTGTTTAAAATGTCTTAAATAGACAGATTTTAAAGCTGCACACACTTTAACAAGTCACACTGAGTACACACAATATAAAGGAATAAAATTAATTATAAAAATGATATCAAAAAAGGCGTTCAATACAGGATCAACTGGACTTAATTGTTAAGCTGGGATGTGTCGTTTTGTCAATTTAAATAGAATGGGCATGTTAGTTAATTTGTGGTGTTATTTCAGTTTCCAATTTCATATGTTGGTGCGTGACTTGTAAGCCTGTATAAAACTTCTCGTTCTCACAGCTTCCATTCAGAATTGAAAAAGACTTCTGGACAGAAGTCGAAACGTTTTCTGCAACAAATAAAGTCCAGTTGATCCTGTATTGAACGCCTTTTTAGATTTCATCATGTCCTGGACGACTGAGAATCTTCACCAGCATATAAAAATGATATTAATCATCTTGGAAAAACTACAACAAAATGGAAAACCTTGAATCTTGAGTCGGGTTGTTAACGTCTGTCAAGGTTTCATTTTAATGTCAGATGTTAGCGTTTGTACTTTTCTTTCAAGCCTCTGAGGAAGCTCCGCAGCAACACGGTTTAACCTTTTAACTGCCATGATTGTGTGTGTGTTTTTGTTAGTTTTGTTTTTGGAGGGTTAGGGTTAGGGTTAAACAAGTGGATTTACTCTCTAAACCTCAGATGACGAAGTTACAACTTCACCTGAATCAATTTAGTCTCACCTGTGAAGAAAGTCTCCTCTAGCGTCGTTAACCTTTAATTATCATGCTCAGCAGAACATAGATATAGCTCATTTATCAATTAAAGCACAATGCCGATAACAGAACGGCATAGAAAATAAAAGGAAATAGATCCACAGCATGCAATTCTTTACTTTTCTGATTAAACCAGCTGCAGCTGCAGAGGATGAGGAGGCAGATGAAGAAGAAAGGTCAGAGTTAACACAAGAGTCATGTTAAGGGACAAACCGTCTGTGTAAAGCTCTTTCATCTCCAGGTTAGTTTTGGTTTGATCTTTTTATCATTAATATTATTAATAATCACCAACAGTTCATGCTCAATAATCCAGGTACAAATCCAACAATGTTCAGTCAGGTCATCTGGATGGTTTCTTTTTTGCTGAGATGTTTCGTCCTTCATCCAAAGGACTTCTTCAGTCCAAGGAGACACCAAACAAACTGGAGTCCCACAATCACCACACTCCCATAGTGGAAAAAAAAACAGTTTGCTGGTGAGAAGATGGTTTCTGGGGCCCGCCCTCTCCTTTAAGGTAGCCATGCCAAAATGGTTCAGAACACCAAAGTTCATGCGCAGTAAACCAGGTACAAATCCAGCAACTTGAACCATTTTGGCATGGCTGCCGTAGAGGAGATGACAGGGGAGAGGGTGGGCCCCAGAAACAATGTTATCACCTTTTCCACAATGGGAGTGTGGTGCATGTGGGACTCCAGTTTGTTTGGTGGCTTCTCAGACTGAAGAAGTCCTTTGGATGAAGGACGAAACATCTAAGCCAAAAATAAATAAATAAAAAATCTGTCCAGATGACCTGACTGAACACTGTTGAATAAATAATAATAATAATAATAATAATAATAATAATAATAATAATAATAATAATAATAATAATAATAATAATAAATTTATCTGTAGAAAGAGTGGTTTGGGGTTGAATTTTGGCCATGATGGTCAGTTTCAGTCTGGTGAGTTTTAGTGTTACATTACATTGCACTGACTCTTGTTATCAATCTGAGACGACCTCCTCCTTCTCAGATTTCAACTTTCAAAAACTTATCATGCAGATTTAGGCCTGATAGTCATTTTCACAACTATCAGGAATTTCATCCATGTCACCAAAGTGGCTCCACTGTGAGTCCAACAAAGACCCTAACGAACCCATATTGTGAGGACTGATAGGGCAATCTGCACATGTACAGTATCTAGCTTAGCTCAGCTTTAAAACTCGAACCCCACACTTTCTGTTCTTTGAACTGAGAAAGCACCTCTGATGAGAAGCAAAACATCTTCTGTTACAAATAAAGCCCACTTTTTAAAAATTTGCCATGTCCTGGATGACTGAAAATCTCCACCGGCGCATCTTAAAGTTCGTTGTAAAATGTTGGAGTTATAGTTGTTTTGGTTAAATATTGAAAATAAAGTACCGGTAATGCGCAATAAAATAAAATTACACACTTTATAATGGGGATGATTTTCAGCTACAACCGCACTAAATTTTAATTCAACATCGGTAAAACTGACTGTTTTAGCCGTTTTTTTACAAGGTTGATTAGCTGTGGAGGCCATCTTGAATTAGGTTGACTCCAAATGTTAATCAGTTGTAGACCTGCATCAATGATTACTTGTTGAGTGTCAATAAAAAATTTCCACTGGTTCAACAGATATTTTGTTAACAGACAGACAAACACACACTCAGGCATAGGCAAAAACATTACCTCTTACCAACAGGCCGATGGTAATAAGATGTGAAACCATGTTTATGGAAATATTACCACCGTATTTTTCAGACTATAAGGCACACTTAAAATCCTTTAATTTTCTCAAAAATCGACAGTGAGCCTTATAATCAGGTGTCCCTTGTGTATGGTTGTGCTTACAGACCTCTTACCATTTTATGTGGCTATTGTGAATGAGTTGAATAAAGTTTGATTTATCTGACTGTTTTGTTTTGCTTAATGCAAATAATAATAATAACTCCCTTAGAGATAGGGTGAGAAGCTCAGTCATCCGGGAGGGACTCGGAGTAGAGCCGCTGCTTCTCCACATCGAGAGGAGCCAGTTGAGGTGGCTCGGGCATCTGGTTAGGATGCCTCCTGGACGCCTCCCTGGTGAGGTGTTCCGGGCATGTCCCACCGGGAGGAGACCCAGAGGAAGACCCAGGACACGCTGGAGGGACTATGTTTCTCGGCTGGCCTGGGAACGCCTTGGGATTCCCCCAGAGGAGCTGCTCCAAGTGGCTGGGGAGAGGGAAGTCTGGGCCTCCCTACTTAGGCTGCTACCCCCGCGACCCGACCCCGGATAAGCAGAAGAAAATGAATGGATGGATGGACTTATAATTCGGTGCGCCGCCTTATAGTCCAAAAAATACGGTACTGTCAATTTTGATCACACAAAAAGGCTGTACTCAGTCTGAGCTTTTCTTCAAACAGCTTTGCACTAAAAAAACACACGGAGAGGTTCACACAGTGTGATTCTCACCACGCTGTAGTGTCCGCCGCAGGAGTTCACCAGTTCAAGAGGAAGATGCCAGAACGGGCCATCAGTGTCAGTCGCTTTCCCACAAACAGAACAGCTGGTTCTGTGGGCCATCTGCCCGAGGAAGATCTGACAACACAAATGCACATAAACCAAGGAAGAAAAGTATTTCCTAATGAAAATATAGTATTTGCTTTGATACTGGGAAGGTCTTTACATTAGCTGCTTTGGAAGTGGTCCGCCTTAAAATCCTCTCTAAGTACTCTGCAGCATCCTGCTGTTCAAACACTGAGGAGTGAAAAAATGAATGCTATTTTCTGGATATTGATCAATTAAGCACATCTATAAATGTTTTAAAAACAACATTTACTTGTAAAAATGATAACTAGAGCAATTACTGGTAAATCAGTGTTTAAATACTAGTTAGATACACAATCAACGCTGCTTTACCAATTGATGTAATGTCATAAAATACAGTAAAAAGAATTTGAGTGCTAACATACTGTACCTTTGTCAATGTGCAGTGCCTTCAGTAATTTATGTGGGTCGGTTTGTTTTTTCAGTAATTGATCAAACAATTCTTTAAGTTGAGAATCAATGCAGTCGGTGTCAGGATTATCATCCACAAAGCTAAACAATTAGAATTCAGGTGTTACACAGGTCCTTGTTAAACTGAATTTTGAACATGTAAAAACCAACCTGTTGACTGCTTCTCTGAACTCTCTGGTCATGAACAGCACCTGCAGCCCACAGTTCAGATAGCACGTTCTTCCATGGTTGAGCAAGCCGTGGTACTTACCTGCTGGGAGGTTAAATGATACACACATCCATTATCTTTACCTGCTTCTTCCTTTTCGGGTCGTGGAGGTCACTGGGGCCCATAACCAGCAGTCACTGTGCGAGAGGCGGGGGACACTCTGGACAGGTCTCCAGTCCATCACAGGGACACATGGAGACAAACGAGACAAACAACCATTCACTCACTCAAACCTAGAGACAATTAAAAGTTACCATTTAGCTTAACATCCATATTTTTGATCTGTGGGAGGAAACCGGAGTACCCGGAGAAAACCCACGCATGCACGGAGAGAACATGCAAATTCCACCCAGAAAGGTCCAAAACCGAGATTTGATCCAGCAACCTTCTTGCTGAGAGGCCACAGCTCTACCAATGGAGCCACTGCACTGCAATCAAGCCATGGTAGTTACCTGCTGAGAAGTTAAATTAATGCATATTTAAATTAAAGAAGGCTTCAAATAACTAGTGCGGATCATGAACTAATGTACGGTACTTCATAAATAGACGTACAGCATCCAGACACAAGGCTTCAGGGTTCTGTTCAGTATCTTAGCTGTTCATACGACTGCACTCTTCTGGACAGAGATCTCTGAGGTTGTTCCTAGGATTTGTTGGAGCCACTCCCAGTTTGGGTTCACAGCACCAAACAATGAATGACCACTGGGACTCCAGTGACCACTGGGACTCCAATGACCACTGAGACTACTGATGCGTTGACTCTCCACAACTTCTATATGTCCTCTTTCAGCCCTTGGTATTTCTCGAGCTTCTCGGCCGTGGCACAGTGGTAGTGGCAGCCGACCCCCGATCGGAAGGTTGGAGGTTGGAATCCCGCTTCCCCCCACCATGTGTCGTTGTGTCCCTGGGCAAGACACTTAACCCCAAGTTGCTCCCGGTAGGTCTGGATGGCGCCTTGCATGGCAGGCTACCGACACCGGTGTATGAATGTGTGTATGAATGGGTGGATGGCTGGTACTATAAAGTGCTTTGGGGCTCCTCACAGGTGGCTGGAAAGCGCTATATAAGTAAGCTCCATTTACCATTTACCATTAACCATTCTCGGGCTGCTTCTTCCTGACGTTACAGTCAGTTGCGACATATATCACAAACTGCCGTCTTTTCTTGCTTGTTGACCAGCACAGTGTCCGACTGCTAGCCAGCACCTGTTTGTCAGTCTGGATCTAAGAAATCCAACAGTATCTTAGCCCTTCCTTCCTCTACCACCCTACCCACTTAAAAGTACCCAATCATACATGACATATAGGCATGTGTCACTGATATGTTAAATGACAGTTAAACGCTTCTGTAACAATCTACTGTACAGTATATGCATGCAGCGCTTGTTTATTACATTTGCTTATCCAGGAAATTATTGGATAATTAATACTTCTGTACTTACTACTTCATACTTGAACATGTTTTGCTTTGATACTGTTTTATAAATTCTATATATGTTTTAAGTACAAAGCCAACTGTTGTACAAAGTTTGTTGTATGTTTATTCAAATATAAGCATCAGAGAAATTTGGAAATGTTCAATATGCTTAAAAATCAATATAAATTGACAATTACCGTACATTGTAATAACAAATGTACATTGGTTTCTAAGAACAGTATACCCACTACAACAATAATAATAATAATAATAATAATAATTAATTCAATTTATAACGCACTTTTCATTACTGAAAATCTCAAAGTGCTACACATATATTGAATGCTACACACATTCATAAACCGGTGGCGGCAGACTACCATGCAAGGTGCTTTCCAGTCCTACCGGGAGCAACTCAGGGTTAAGTGTCTTGCCCAAGGACACAACGACACATGGTGCGGGTCCCGGGAGTCGAACCGCCAACTTTCCGATCGGGAGATGACTGCCCTTACCACTACGCCACGGCCGCCCCAATTGACAATAATGTAGACTACACCACTGACCCAGATGATATTGTATTTATTCCAGTCACTTGATTATGGTGTTTCATGTACTGTATATGGGTTTTCTCCAGGTACTCCCTCTCATGGACCAGAAAGATTCATATTAGGCTGTCTGATAACTAAATTGTCCCTGAGTGAGAATGTGAATGGCTGTTTGTCTTGTTTGTCTCTATGTGTGTCTGTGATGGACTGGTGACATGTCCAAGGTGTCCCCCACCTCTTGCACAGTGACTGCTAGATATAGGCACCAGTGACCCCGGCGACCCAGAAAGAAGATAACATATTTTCCCCATACAAATACAATAACATTTCCTCAATTCTATCAAAAAAGTCATATTTGAAGTCTGCTTCAGTATATTTCTATTTTTGTTTTCTCATGTTACTTTTAACTTTTAGGTATACCATTCTCCTATCTAACAAGGTTAAGTCAGGTCCTCTGGATGGATTCTCCTTCTACATCCAGATGACCTGACTTAACCTTGTTAGATTTATCCACCTGGATTATTGAGCATGCATCAGGACGCACCATTCTCCTACTTTTGGTTTTTAGCTAATTGGTCTGAGCACACTTTAAGTCTCAGGGATGTTAGTGTGTGCAATAAATATCCTGTTTTATTTGGCACAAGTTGACAAAATTGCATGCAATTATTAGAAGTTCTTTAATGCTATTTAACATTGAAACTTATATTTATTTCTTTTGGTGTCATGTTGGAAGTAAACCCCTTGGTTAAATGAGGAATTTAACTGTTAAGACTGAAGTAAAACCCTAACAATAACTAAGATGACTCTAGTCTACAGTGACCTTTTCCATATGTGTCAAACTCAAGGCCCGGGGGCCAAATGTGGCCCTGGTTGACATCTTATCTGGCCCCCAAGATAATATATGAAATGTAAAATACTTGTATCTCTTGAATTTTTTCAGTAATCTTTGATTATGATGTTGAAAGCACAACAGAGAACATCAAACAAGACCAATCAAACTCTTGTTGAGGAACCTGTGACCAAGAAAAAATGCTGGGTATCTGATTGGAGTTAATGTAGTTTCTGAATACAGTATGGCCATAGTTTGAAAAATGTTTTAATTTAGTTGCCCTTTTGTAAGTGAATTTGAAACCCCTAAAGTAACAAGACTTTAATCGGTGCAGAAATCAGTCACTAGGGAGCACAAGGCAGTGTATCTCTTGTGCCGGTCCCAAGTCTGGGTAGGGTGAGGGTTGTGTCAGGAAGGGCATTTGACGTAAAACACTTTGGCCAGAACAAACAAGCAAGGTCATCTAAAGGACACCATACCGGATCGGTCGAGACCCAGGTTAACGACAACCGCCACCGGTGCTGTTGACAGACAGGGTGCTGGTAGAAATTAGGTTACTGTTAGTTGAAAACCACAATGAGGGAAACGTGTCAGGAGACAGAGGGAGACGAGGAATGTCAAGAATGTAGGACTGAGGATTGCAACTCTAATATGAGGGGAAAGTGACAGACAAATTGAGAGCTGGCTGGCATGATGCAGAGAAGGAAGGTAGATGTTTTAGAAGATGAATGTAAATATGTGTCCAGAGGAGGGACAGTGGGTATATTGGTAGAATGATGTCATGTAGCTGCCAGGAAAATGATAAAGTGGAAGGCCAAAGAGGAGATATATGGATGCAGTTAGAGAGGACATGAAGGTACAGTAGTTGGAGTGAGGACAGAGGATGCAGAGGACAGAGTAAGAAAAGCCAAAAGAAGATGAAGGTTAAAAGGTGCAGAGTATCTAAAAATCTTGCTTTTCCAAAGAACATCATCACATAACTTTAGCAGAGGGCTCAGCAGATCGCAAGAATAAAATTCAATGTGCTCCATTTTCATGGTCTGTTTCCTCTACAAACCAGTCCATCCACACCAGAAACCATCCATCCATCCATCCATCCATCCATTTTCTTCCGCTTATCCGGGGTCGGGTCACGGGGGTAGCAGCCTAAGTAGGGAGGCCCAGACTTCCCTCTCCCCAGCCACTTGGAGCAGCTCCTCTGGGGGAATCCCAAGGCGTTCCCAGGCCAGCCGAGAAACATAGTCCCTCCAGCGTGTCCTGGGTCTTCCTCTGGGTCTCCTCCCGGTGGGACATGCCCGGAACACCTCACCAGGGAGGCGTCCAGGAGGCATCCTAACCAGATGCCCGAGCCACCTCAACTGGCTCCTCTCGATGTGGAGAAGCAGCGGCTCTACTCCGAGTCCCTCCCGGATGACTGAGCTTCTCACCCTATCTCTAAGGGAGAGTCCAGACACCCTGCGGAGAAAACTCATTTCAGCCGCTTGTATCCGAGATCTCGTTCTTTCGGTCATAACCCAAAGCTCATGACCATAGATGAGGGTGGGAACGTAGATCGATCGGTAAATTGAGAGCTTTGCCTTTTGACTCAGCTCTCTCTTCACCACGACAGACCGGTACAGCGCCCGCTTCACTGCGGACGCTGCACCTATCCGCCTATCGATCTCACGCTCCAGTTTTCCCTCATTCGTGAACAAGACCCCGAGATACTTAAACTCCTCCACTTGGGGCAGGACCTCCTCCCCGACCCGGAGAGGGCATGCTACCCTTTTCCGGCTCAAGACCATGGCCTCGGATTTGGAGGAACTGATCCTCATCCCGGCCGCATCACATTCAGCTGCAAACCGCTCCAGCGAAAGCTGTAGATCACGATCTGATGAAGCCAATAGGACCACATCATCTGCAAAAAACAGAGAAGCGATTCTAAGGCCACCAAAACGGATCCTCTCAACACCTTGGCTGCGCCTAGAAATTCTGTCCATAAAAGTTATGAACAGAATCGGTGACAAAGGGCAACCTTGGCGGAGTCCAACTCTCACTGGAAACGAGCCTGACTTACTGCCAGCGATGCGGACCAAGCTCTGACACCGGTCGTACAGGGACCTAACAGCCCATATCAAAGGGCCTGGTACCCCATACTCCCGGAGTACCCCCCACAGAACCCCCCGAGGGACGCGGTCGAATGCCTTTTCCAAGTCCACAAAGCACATGTAAACTGGTTGGGCAAACTCCCACGCACCCTCCAGGACCCTGCTGAGGGTGTAGAGCTGGTCTAGTGTTCCACGACCAGGACGAAAACCACACTGCTCCTCCTGAATCCGAGGTTCGACTATCCGACGGACCCTCCTCTCCAGAACCCCTGAATAGACCTTACCAGGGAGGCTTAAGAGTGTGATCCCCCTATAGTTGGAACACACCCTACGGTCCCCCTTTTTGAATAGGGGAACCACCACCCCAGTCTGCCAATCCAAGGGAACTGCCCCCGATGTCCACGCGATATTGCAGAGTCGCGTAAGCCAACACAACCCCACAACATCCAGAGCCCTAAGGAACTCAGGACGAATCTCATCCACCCCCGGAGCCCTGCCACCGCGGAGCTTTTTAACCACCTCGGCGACCTCAGCACCAGAGATTGGAGAGCCCGACCCAAAGTCCCCAGGCTCCGCTTCCTCAGTGGAAGACGTGCCAGTAGGATTGAGGAGGTCTTCGAAGTATTCCGCCCACCGACTCACAACATCCCGAGTTGAGGTCAACAGCACGCCATCCCCACCATAAATGGTGTTGGTCGCGTACCGCTTTCCCCCCCTGAGACGCCGGATGGTGGACCAGAATCGCCTCGAAGCCGTACGGAAGTCATTCTCCATGGCCTCTCCGAACTCCTCCCACGCCCGAGTTTTTGCCTCAGCAACCACCCGAGCCGCATGCCGCTTGGACTGCCGGTACCTATCTGCTGCTTCCGGGGTCCCACAGGCCAAAAAGGCCCAATAGGACTCCTTCTTCAGCTTGACAGCATCCCTCACCGCCGGTGTCCACCACCGGGTTCGAGGGTTGCCACCACGACAGGCACCAACAACCTTGCGGCCACAACTCCGATAAGCTGCCTCGACAATAGAGGCGCGGAACATGGCCCACTCGGGCTCAATGTCCCCCGCCTCCCTCGGAACGTGTTCAAAGCTCTCCCGGAGGTGGGAGTTAAAGCTCCGTCTTACGGGAGACTCTGCCAGACGTTCCCAGCAGACCCTCACAATACGTTTGGGTCTGCCAGGTCTGACCGGCATCCTCCCCCACCATCGGAGCCAACTCACCACCAGGTAGTGGTCAGTTGACAGCTCCGCCCCTCTCTTCACCCGAGTGTCCAGGACATGCGGCCGCAGATCAGATGAGACGACAACAAAGTCGATCATCGAACTGCGACCTAGGGTGTCCTGGTGCCAAGAGCACATATGGACACCCTTATGCCTGAACATGGTGTTCGTTATGGACAATCCATGACGAGCACAGAAGTCCAACAACAGAACACCACTCGGGTTCAGATCAGGGGGGCCGTTCCTCCCAACCACACCCCTCCAGGTCTCACTGTCATTGCCCACGTGAGCGTTGAAGTCCCCCAGCAGAACAAGGGAGTCCCCAGGAGGCGCACCCTCCAATACCCCCTCCAAGGACTCCAAAAAGGGTGGGTAATCTGCGACTGCCGTTTGGCGCATAGGCACAAACAACAGTCAGAGCCCGTCCCCCCACACGTAGGCGAAGGGAGGCTACCCTCTCGTTCACCGGGGTGAACCCCAACGTACAGGCACCAAGATGGGGGGCAACAAGTATGCCCACTCCTGCTCGGCGCCTCTCACCAGGGGCAACTCCAGAGTGGAAGAGTGTCCAACCCCTCTCAAGGAAACTGGTTCCAGAGCCAGAGCCATGCGTTGAGGTGAGTCCGACTATTTCTAGCCGGAACCTCTCAACCTCACACACTAGCTCAGGCTCCTTCCCCACCAGAGAGGTGACATTCCATGTCCCAATGGCCAGCTTCTGTAGCCGAGGATCAGACCGCCAGGGTCCCCGCCCTCGGCCACCACCCATTCCACAATGCACCCGACCCCTTTGGCCCCTCCCACAGGTGGTGAGCCCATGGGAAGCACCCGAAACCAGTCAAATACAATTCTAGTTTTGACCAGTGGTGGGATGTAACTAAGTACAAGTACTTTGTTACTGTACTTAAGTACATTTTTCATGTATCTGTACTTTACTTAAGTAGAATTAAATGTGGGTACTTTTAGTTTTACTCCACTACATTTCACATGAAGTATCTGTACTTTCTACCACACTACATTTCTATACAGTAATGTGTTGATCTAAAAAAGCTGTCTGCTCCTCTGGACATTCAAAAAACAAAACAAAACTAAGCAAAAAAATTGTAGAAACGTTTCGTCTTTCGTCCGAAAGACTTCCTCAGTCTGAGAAGCTGTATTCTGCTCAGTCTTTGAATGTCCAGAGGAGCAGACTTAGCTTTTTTAGATTTTTCTACCTGGATTATTGAGCATGCATCAGGGTATAATGTGTTGAGTTACAAGTTACATTCACGTTGCAGTTTTTTGATTTGTCGTTAGTTTGATAGTAACTGATGTTGAGAGGGGAGTTGGTCCATTGAATCACTGCAAAGTGAACAGGTAACATTAGACCTGCCTTCAAGAAGATCTGGACCAGTGACGTATATTCTAGTATAAATGTCATTGAGCTGGGAGCACCCACAGCACCACTAACACACACAAAATGGATTCCACCACGGAGAGTCAGCCAAAAGATAACACACCACCCATGGCCTGCCTTTTTGAAAGACTACTGAAATATTATTGAAAGACTATTGAAAGACTGTTCAGTACAGCAGGACAGATTCTCTCTCCCATAAGAGCCAGACTGGACTCAAAAACCCTTGAAAACCAACTTCTTCTGAACTTGAACAAGAAATTCTTGCTGCAATATTAAAATGTGTCAGTTCATGGGATGTTAGGAGACAAGAGATGTCTCCAAATGTCTCGACACTCAGGTCCAAGTTTTGAAAATGTTGTCAGGAAGTTAAAATATTGTTCAATGTTGACCCATTACAAGGTTGACTAGACAGTATTTTAACTAGAGTTGAAGACAAACTGGAGTTGAAATGATCAGATGTTCCTTTGTTAGGTCTAATGCTCCTTTTTTCATCAGACAACTTTTACTTCAATGTGTTTACTGCAGTTAAAATGACACATTGGTTTTGTTTTGTGTTACATAAAAACTTTCAAAAGTATAATCATTCCTCTTTCTTATTTTGCTTAAAGGTGAAATCTGCAGTTTCTGTAGAACATCAGCACTTAGAAAAAAATTCAACAAGCAAAGCATTCTGATCCCTCCCCCTCAGAGCCATATATGGCTCTGCCCCCTTGTGGTCTGTTGAAATTCAAATTCAAGCTCTGTTTTTATTGGCTGATTCAAATTCAAGCTCTGTTTTTATTGGCTGGTTACAAACTTTGTTTTTATTGGCTGGAAAATGGCGGGTCACTTTTTCTTTTTAGAAATGCTTATTTACCACCTGGAGAAGCAAGGGGACAATATTTTTTTTTAGTTTTTTTCAGAGATTACCTCTCTAACATCAATCTAGTGACAGAGTGAAGAAATATGTTAAAAATATATTGTTAGAAAAGTTACATATAGCAGCTTTAATGACATTTAACTCTGCAGTCATCCCTGAAATTCTGACGCACAGAATCACAAGTCCAAGTGTGAACTGTGTCACAGAGTAAACACAATAAAAACATGTATTATCTGCAGCATTGTTCATTAAAATGACTCAACACTATTAATGTATTACAGAAAATATACATACAGTACGTACACTTAATGATATTGTAGACCATTGCATTAGGTAATACATTCAGCAAGTACTTTTACTTTAATACTTTAAGTATTTTTAAAAGCAAGTACTTATTTACTTTTACTTAAGTAAAATATTAATAGGGTACTTCTACTTTTACCAGAGTACAGTTTTGTTTGTTTATTTGTAGCCTACTTCTCCACCACTGGTTTTGACATATAAACACTGGCAAAAATAAAAATTTAAAATACACTAACCTTTAGATTTACAGTTCCCAGACATCCTTCAAAAACAAACTTTCTTGCTGACAGTCGCAGAGCTTTGTTTTTAATCTGTCTAACACTTTCTCTTTCACTTCGACAACCAAATGCTGCATTCAAGGTGCGCCGGAAACGTCAGTTTTAATCAGTTCTCGACAGAAAAGCTTGATTATTGCTTCAAAAACCCAAGAGTTAAAGTTAATGACACAGATACCTGTTAGATATAAAAGATCTGCAGCGGCTTGAGTGCAGATTTTACAAAACCTGAACGAAACATATTTAAAATTGCAATTATGTCACATTGACAATATTGACAGAATTTCAAAGATCACATTAAAAATAAGAACTCCACTTTTGTTAAATTGTGACTTTACTTACCTTCAGCTGCACTGAAAGGCAGGCAGTAATGTGATTGCCTTAATTAATATCTGTTTGTTAGCAAAATATTTCAGGTGGATTTTTGATAAAACTCTCACAAAGATTAATTTATGAAAGATTTTTCAAGCTCCTGAAGAGGCCATTGATGGCATTTTGTGATGAAATGCTGTTTAAATCAGGTACACAACTTTATCTTGTATTTAATGACTGCAGGAATGGTTATAAACTATTCATATTTTATCCGTTGTAGCTCTGTAAACTAAACTTTGACCAGATTAACGCGCTAACAGACTGAATTGGTTTGCGTTCATGCAGAATAAGTTGTCAAAAATGTTGTAGCAAGCATTATTTTGTAAATTTTTTGCATTTTCATCAATTTCTTATTGGAGATTATTCAGGCAGAAATGCTACAAAGTGCTACAGCCAGCTGTTGCTGCTCATTGCCTTTGTAAACACCCACAGAGTTTTATAACTGTGTACAGGAATGTGAAAACGAGAAGGATATAAAGACATAAATAAGAGTTTGCATGAACTTCTTTGGAATCCTTGAGACTGACAAAGTTTTAAGACAAAAGGAATCTAATTTTGTCTGGGCTACACTGAAACTATCATCTAACCAGTCAACTGCCTCAACAGTTAAATACATCATTTGTTCATATAGAACATGCCTGTCCTGGTCAAAAGTTTTGAACTCTTTGTGTCCTGATAAACACGAATGTAAACAGAAGATTTGCCAAAAGCTGTTTTATTTTGTGCAAAAAAAAAAAAAAAAAAGTGGTTTCAAACATAGGAAAGATAACAGGGAAACAAATTAAACAACAAGTTTTTAGCATTTGTAATGTCACTGGAGGAGATGGCTCCAACAGCAGCAGAGGTCTGAAGGAGGTGGTGTCTGTCCAGCTGTCAGGCCCCCATAGACCCGGATCACCAGCTGGATTACAGATGTTTGTTGGAGAGCAGTGACGGCTCCGATGTTTGTTGGAGAGCAGTGATGGCTCCTGAAATGTCCACTGAAAAAGTAATAATAATATTTACAAGGTCTACAGAGGACATTTAGGGCATTTCAATGATGCTAAATATGAAAGGGTGGGTTTTGGCACCTTTCTCTTCCATACGAATAAGGCATATATATATATAATATATAATGCCCAATATATAATATTGGAAATGGACAATATTTATTTTTCCTGGTAGTCAAGAGGAAATAGCTATTAGTCAGCTTTCTAATTATTTAACATATAAATACCATTTATTTTACGAGTATACGTGTTAATTTAGCTCTTGCCGAAGTTGGACGCCTTTCTCTCCTTCTCCGCTTTGCTTTGCTGCTCTGTCTTGTCTGTGAAACTGCTTCTGAGTCTCTCTTGCATATCTTCTGAACCATAATTGTGGACTTGATTTGGTCAGTTGGTCCCTCAACACAATTGATAACATTTCTTCAAAGAGAAGACAGGCTTTAGGCGAGCCCATTTGCCCTGTTGGCTTGCATGCAGCTGGAAATCTCATCGACTTGAAAACTTGATGATGATGTATCTATATCTGCTGTCATCTGTGGGTCAGAGAAGCAATGCTCTAACCACACAACCTGCCCATCCAGTACAGGTTTTGTTGAGAGCCAGCCAGCCAGCCAGCCAGCCAGCCAGCCAGCCAGCCAGCCAGCCAGCCAGCCAGCCAGCCAGCCAGCCAGCCAGCCAGCCAGCCAGCCAGCCTGCCAGCCTGCCTGCCTGCCTGCCTGCCTGCCTGCCTGCCTGCCTGCGTATATACACATTATATCACTGTCATATATACCGGTACACAGTTTAGTAATTTTCTTACACACATTATATTGCAATCTTATGCTATATGTATTATATTTATTTTATATTATATTTATTTTATATATACACATATCATGTATGTATGTACATGTATGTATGTATGTATGTATGTATGTATGTATGTATGTATGTATGTATGTATGTATGTATGTATGTATGTATGAGTCAGAGAGTCTTTATTGTCATTTGCACCGCATGTGGTACATGAGATGAAAACGAGATTATGTACACGAGGTCCCAGTTACATCCAACAACAAATGAAAGAGAAAAACAGTAATAACATCGAGAACTAACTAAGAAAAACATCAACTAGTAATACACTAAGCCTAATATAGTGGGAATAAACAGCAGCACGAACATGAGTTTGTATGAGCAGATGGTCACAGATGAACACAGATGAACACAGCAACAAGAAAACAGATCAGCATCAGCATGATGTGATATTTTGCAGTGTTTATTTTATTTTTATTTATTCATGAGTCTAACAGCCTCAGGGTAGAAGCTGTTCCTCAGTCTAGTGGTTCTACACTTGATGCTCCTCAACCTCCGTCCTGAGGGGAGTGGGGCAAAGAGTGAGTGTGCTGGATGAGTGAGGTCTTTCATGATACAGGTGGCTCTTTTCCTGCATCTAGAGGTGTAAATGTCTGTGATGGTGGGGAGACTGACTCCAACAGACTTCTGTGCAGCCTTCACCACTCTCTGCAGAGCTTTCCTCTCTTCAACTGTGCAGCCTCCATGCCACACGTTGATGCTGGAGCACAGGATGCTCTCCACTGCACACCTGTAGAACGAGGTGAGAACTGGGCTGCTCAGACCAGCACGTCTCAGCCGTCTGAGGAAGTAGAGTCTCTGATGACCTTTCTTGATCAGGCTGGTGGTGTTGTTGCTCCAGCTGAGGTTATCATTCAAGTGTACACCCAAGTATTTGTAGCTGGAGACCACTTCCACTGCAGACCCACCTATGATCAGTGGGGCATGGGTGTGTTTGTTCCTTCTGAAGTCCACAATCATCTCCTTTGTCTTCTTCACATTCATGTGAAGATTATTCTCTTTGCACCAGCTCTCCAGGTGTTCCACCTCCTGTCTGTAGCTGGACTCATCATTGTTTGTGATGCATCCCACCACCGCTGTATCATCTGCAAACTTAACAATATGACAGCCTGGAAGTGTGGCTGTACAATCATATGTGAGCAGAGTGAACAGAAGGGGGCTCAGCACACATCCCTGAGGAGAGCCAGTGCTGAGGGTTATGGTGGAGGAGGAGAAGTTGTGGATCTTCACGGACTGTGGTCTGTCTGTTAAGAAGTCTAGTACCAGTTACAAATAGAGGGGCTTAGTCCAAGTGTAGATAGTTTGTCTATCAGAGTTTGGGGGATCATGGTGTTGAAGGCAGATGTGAAGTCCACAAAGAGCAGACGCACGTATGAGTCTTTCTGATCCAGGTGGGTGAGAGCAGTGTGGACCACGGAAGAAATGGCGTCCTCTGTTGATCGGTTCTCACGGTATGCGTATTGATGAGGGTCCTCATTGATGTTGACGGTTGCCTTGATGTGGGACATGACCAGTTTCTCAAAACATTTAGCGACTATCGGGGTGAGGGCCACCGGTCTATAGTCATTCAGACCAGTCACTGTGGAGCTCTTTGGGACTGGGATGATGGTCGCGGTCTTCAGGCAGGTGGGAACTGACTCCAGTGCAAGTGAGGTGGTGAAGATGTCAGCCAGCACCTCACAGAGCTGGTCCGCACATTCCTTCAGAACTTTCCCTGGGATGTTGTCTGGTCCGGTTGCTTTATGAGGATTAATCTTTCTGAGACTGCCTCTCACTTCTGCTGCGGACACCCTGAGATGCTCTTCATCTGGTGATGAGGTGAGTCTGGTGCTAGCTGGTCTGTTTGGATCATCAAAACGTGCATAAAACTTATTGAGGGCATCAGGCAGAGATGGGTCCCTGGGGCATTGTTTGTTTTTGCCTTTGTAATCTGTTATGCATTTAATACCCTTCCACATGCTCCGTGGGTCTTGTGAGGTGAACTGTCCCTCGATCCTCTGTGCATACGTGGCCTTGGCCTTCTTAATGCCATCCTTCAGTTCATTCCTGCTCTTTCTCAGTTCCACTTTATCTCCTGACTTGAATGCAGTGTCTCTGGCTGCTAGCAAGGCGTGAACTTCTTTATTTAACCAGGGTTTCCGGTTCGGGTAGGATTTCACATATTTTTTTATGGATACATTTTCAGAGCATGTACTGATGTAACCCAGGACTGAGGAAGCGTACAGTTCCATGTCCACTGAACTACCATCAGTGGCTGCTTCTCTGAAAACAGACCAGTTTGTCCTCTCAAAACAGTCTCTCAACATGGGGGAACTATCTTGAGGCCAGATTGTTATTTCTCTTTGTTCCGGCTTTGAGCGCCTGAGTGGAGGGAGTTCTCTTGGGGCCAGAATCAGAGAGTCGTGGTCGGAAGATCCGAGCGCTGGGCGTGTCTTCGCCGTGTATGCCCCCTTTACATTTGTGTAGACTTGGTCGAGTATTTTATCTCCTCTCGTAGCTGCGAAGACGTTCTTATTGAAGGCTGGGAGGGACACTTGGAGATCTACGTGATTGACGTCCCCGCAAACAATGAAAAGCCCCTCAGGATATTTACACTGCAGCGAGGTGAGTAAGTCATGAATTTCTCTCTGGGCGTCATTAGCATTAGCATCAGGGGCTATGTAAATAACGCTGATTACGATCACTGAATAGTCACGTGGCATATAATGCGGCCTACATCTTATTGTGATCAACTCCACGGCAGCTGAACAAGCTCTTTTTATCACAGCACAGTTCGTGCACCAATCCTTGTGTACGTAAATACAAACACCACCACCTCGCGTTTTCCCCGTAGTCTCGATGCACCGGTCCGTTCTGAAGAAGAGCCGGTCGTCCAGCTCGTAAACAGAGTCAGGAGTGTCCTCAGAAATCCATGTTTCCGTAAGACAAAGCACGGAGCATCTTCTCATCTCCTCCGACGTGGTTACCCTCAAACGAAGTAGATCCATCTTGTTATCGAGCGAGCGAACGTTAGACAAAAAAAGAGCCGGCATCGGGGGTTTACCGGTTTTAGCGTCTGCCCGCAGTCTCGTCATAATTCCTGCACGGCAACCCCGCTTCTTTCCACGAGAGCACCGCTTCCTTTTCTTTCCCCTGGAGCGCATCTGCTTCCAGAAGGACGTTTTTAGCAGGTCCAATCTTCCGAGCTCTGATTTGAGTTCGTTGCTGATTTCAGCTGTGCCCTGTGGTAAATCCGCTCCAATTCTTAACAGATCAGTTCGGCTGTAATTCACCCGCAAAAAACGCGCAGAGTCAGGTACAAAAACACTATTAAAATTACTAAAAACTAGAGATGATCCGGGAACTCGTGAAGCTGCGGCTGCACTGAGCGCGGCCATCTTGGCATTATATATATATATATATATATATATATATATTTATATATATATAATATAACATTTTTTAAATTTGTATGCATCCTTTATGATTGTCTGTTGTTGTCGTTGTCCATTGTTGTCATCACTCTTCGTTTAAAATTCAGGTCTCTCTGGTAAATGAGTCCCAGAGGCTTAATGGGATTAATTTGTATAAATAACAGTTGAATTAATGTTACATATGCAAAATGTATTTTTATTTTTTTAGAATGTAAAAGTATGTTATTCAAAGTGTTAAGCATAATTTTGCTGTTTATATGTAATGCCATAATAAATGTATGTTTATACTGTTTAAAAACTGCCTCTGTTTTACACAATAGGGTGGGTTGCCTGCTAGGCTTGTTTTGGGCTTGTTTTCATGGAGCTGGTTGCTTGTTTCGATGGCGAGATCTGGCAACACTGATATGTGGAGACGTTTCAATAGACACACATGCATCATGGATTGGGCATCTGCAGGTTGGATTGGAAAAATCTGATTCGTAAATGATGCTGGTATTGGAGGCTAATACTGATATCGACTTGGCTCCATCCCTACTTCGTATCCAACCCTGGGCTGCAATGGGCAACCCCATAATTATGGCACTGGGGCAATGACCTACCACATGCAAACATACATGGACTTTGACTGCAATGGCTGGGAATCGAACCCAGGTCAACTGCTTGGAAGGCAGCTATGCTCACCACTACACCACCATTGCTAAAAAATCTGTGTCCATATATCTATATATATATCTATATATATCTATATCTATATATATCTATATATCTCTATCTATCTATCTATATCTATCTATATCTATATATATCTATATCTATATATATATATATATCATGTACACTCTCTCTCTACACCCCAGAAATCCAAACAATCAGGCCAGGTTTTTTTTTTTTTTTTACCTCTTTTTTCTTCCTTTCACCTGATCCCATTGCAAATATATTGTGTTCTGGAATAATTATTTTAAAAAAAATTATGCTGGGAAAATGTTAAACATTTTAATTGCGATTAATCACAATATTTTTTGATTAATCATGATGAATTGCATTACGATGGACAAAATTAAATTGTGACTCAAAGATGTTTAGAGCATTTTTAAGGTACTGTTTTATATAAAACAGGTTCAATGCATTTTTAAAAAGAGGAACATTTTAACAGCAGTGTTCCTCCTAGCTTGTTATGTTATGTTTATGCCATTATGTATAGCAACTCTTAATAAAACCAGGATGAGTTACAACATTTAATTTCCCTTTGGGATTAATAAAGTGTTTTTGAACTGAACTGAAACATTCCTGCTATGAATTTTGGTATTTTTGTCTTTCCATCCATGTTTTTCAATAATAAACACAACAAAGACAAAAGTTTCTGAATCGCTCTTAGTCTGGTCCCTCACTTTGTCCACACCAACAGGACTTCTGGGATCACTGGGACACGCAAACACCTCCACCACGATAAGGTGGCGATTCACCGGGGTGAGGGGAAGGGGGGGGGGATGTCTGTGTCTGTCTGTGTCTATGTCTGTCTGAGTCTGTGTCTATGTCTGTGTCTTTTTTGTAAAGATCATCCAAAACAAATTTAAAGTCACTGGTCAGTGCTGTAAAAGTCTTGTGTGTGTGTGTGAGGTCTGTGTGTGTGTGTCTGAGTCTGTGAAGGGAAGAGTTTTCAGTTGGAAGCATTTTTATTTTTCTTCCAACTGTCAGGCTTTCGGATACCAAAGAAATGTCGTGTTTTCTTCCAGAAAGATTTCTTAGTCTCTCTGGGCTGAACCTCGGTCATCTCGGGCAGGGATGTGGTCTGGACCGAAGCCTGAATCTCTTCGTTGAGCTGGCTTAAAAACGTTTTCGACACGACTTTAAGCGCCTCAACATCCAAGCCATTGCTGACTTTGAGTTGGTCGTAGGATGTTGACATTTGTTCCAGCTCTTGTTTCTGCTTCAACTCTGCGTCCTCTGCGACCTGACACAGAGCCTGGATCTCCACCTCCATGGTCAGTTTCAGAAGATCCTGCTGGCGCTCAGTTTCTGTGACCTGATTCTGTAATGTCACAGCCTGCTGATGAAGTGAGGCAAATTCCAGCTGGTATTTGCTGCTCAGATCATCAGTTACCAGTTTAGCTTCATCCAGCAGCCGCTGGAGAGCCTCAGTTTTCTCTTTCTCCAGCCGGAGTTCCAAAGAAAACTTCTCTTGGCTCACGACGTGAGCCACTTTGAGCTGGTCATAGGACGTTGACATTAGCTCAAGATCTTGTTTCAGTTTCCGCTCTGCGTCTTCTGAAATTGTACGCAGAGCCTGGATCTCCTTCTCCATGGATATTTTCAGAAGATCCAGCTGAAACTTGTTTTCCGTGGCCTGATCTTGTAAAGCCACAACCTGCTGATGAAGTGAGGCGACTTCCACTTGGTGTCTGCTGCTCTGTTCATCAGTCAGGCGTTTGGCTTCATCCAGCAGCCGCTGGAGAGCCTCCGTTTTGTCTTTCTCCAGCCGGAGTTCAGACAAAAACTTTTGTTGGCTGGTCACGTGAGCCACTTTGAGTTCCTCATAATCCTGCTGAAGGAGCTTCTTCTTCTTTTGCTTGATAGAACTCTGTACCTGGGAGCCAATCTTGGCACAACTTAGAGTTTCTGCATCAGTATACTTCTGCAGTCTCTCGTATTGTTGCCGAACCTCCTTTTCTTTTTTAATAAAGACCTCTTTGAGGTTTTTCTGCTTGTCCAACTGGGCCTTGGTGTCCTGAAGCTCTTCGCACAGTTGGTTTGCACGATGGTTCGCGTTGAACGACCGTCCCCTTTCTTCATTGAGAAGGGCGTTCAGCCTGTCGATCTCGTGATAGACCGACGGTTGCTCCATCCGGGCTCCCTGGTTCCTGCCTCGTCTAGGATTGGGTTGTCTCTGATAAGACATTTTCCAAAATCCACTGTCAAAAACTTTTGCTACACTAAAACGATCCTTCTCTGTGAAGAGTTCTAAGTGATATGAGCTTTAGAGAAGCGTTCTGGTTTATAAACTATGATGCCATGATGTCACATGATGACATCATGGCATCATCATGTGACATGATGCATCCTTTGATCCAAGATGTCTTTGTGACATCATGATGATGTCACAAAGACACTATGGCTCATTGTTCCTTTGATGACTCCCCCTGTGTTCTGTTGTTTGTTTGTTTGTTTTTAAAATCACAATATGTTCTTTGTTTGTCTATTTTTAAAATTACAATCTGTTATTTGTTTGTTTATTTTTAAAATTACAATCTGTTCTTTTTTGTTTATTTTTAAAATTACAATCTGTCTTTTACTAAAATAACGATAAAAAATAGAATACAAACTACAACAATAAAAACACAAATAAATAAGAATAATAATTTGAATAAAACTATTTCCAAGATGTAGTTTTAGACTTGATTAAGCAATAAGTATTAATCAAGGTACAACTTGTATCAAATGTGTAACAATTTAGATTAGTCAACGTTGCACTGATGTCATCAGTTCCTCTCCTCCAAAAAGGGCTTCAGTTTCACTGTTGGTGTTTCTTTTTTTTTATTTTTTTTATTTACATGTTTTTATTGACATTTATACATATATTTAACATAATTAACATTTAACACTTCAATTATTTGTAAATTATCTATTTAAATGTCCTTAACAATAGAAATAAAGAAACAAAAAATAATAATAATAAATCAAAACTAATAATAAAAAACAAACAATGGGAACAAAACAAATCAAAATAAAATACAAAAACCTTAATATAAAAGGAGTAAAAGTGGTTTTTTGTTACAATCATTCAGAAATTACTAGGTCTATATCTGGTCTATATGATTTTATATAAACCATCCATTTCTTCCAGCGTAGAATAAATCGGTCCTTTTCATCGTTTACTTCTGCAGTTATTCTCTCCATCCTGTATATGTCCATTGTAATGTCCATCCATATGTTCACTGTTGGGCTCTCCAGTGAAAGCCAATGTTTCGTGATGGCTTTTTTGCACGCCACTAATAAAATATTAATTAGGTATTTGTCCATCTTTGAGCAACCTTCAGGCATGAGTCCAAAAAACAAAACTTTACTTTCTAAAGGCAGTTGACATCCAATAATATCTTGTATTGCTTTATGTATCTCCCTCCAATAGGTTCTAATTACTTGACAGTCCCAAAAAATATGATAATGATTTCCAATGTTATTTCCACAATTTCTCCAACAAGCTGGAGAATTACCTTTATAGTGGGATTTTTGGTAGGGTGTAATGAAATATCTTATCAAGCTTTTCCACCCAAATTCCCTCCATCTCAATGAGCTGCTACATTTCCACTGATACTCCCAAATTGTTCTCCACTCTTCATCTGTTATATGTATTTCTCCCTCCATCTCCCATTTTGTTTTGATGTATAACGTCGAATGTGCTTTCATATTTACAAGTCCTTTGTATAGACCTGAGATAATGCCTCTCTGTTTGTTTGAGTCATATGCCTCTTTAAACTGGCTCAACAATGGTTTGCTCAATTCTGATATTTTTTATTTTATCATTGACAAAATGTCTTACCTGTAGATAACGAAAAAAATCATGTGCTTCTAAAAAGTATTTTTCTTTAATCCATTCAAAACTTTGTAGTGTGTTGTCTTTTATCATTTTACACACAGCTGTTAATCCTTTCTGTGTCCATTCCTTGAATCTATTGTCCAATTTATTTGGAGTAAATTGTGTATCATATGCACACCACTTTAAAATTACTAGATCATCTTCTAATTTGTATGTTTTTATTACAGTTTTCCACGTTTTCAGAGTCAGCTTGATCCAAGGGTTATCTATATTTTTTATAGCATTTTGTAGGTCACTGTCTGCTATGAGTGCTTGTAAGGGGGTGGAGGTCAGGGCCTCTTCGATGTTCTTCCATTGAGCTTTATATGAGGGATTGCACCAACAGATCATTAGCCTCAGCTGTGCTGCCCAGTAGTAATCTCTAAGGGAAGGAAGGCCCCATCCCCCTTTATCTTTTGCCAATTGTAATGTTTTTAATCTAATCCTGGGTCTTTTTCCTTGCCATATGTATCTAGACAGGATTTTGTCCCATTCATTAAATTGTGATTGGTTTATTTCAATTGGTAGAGTCTGGAATAAATACAATAACTTTGGCAAAATACTCATTTTAATTGAGTCTATTCTTGAGCTGAAACTTAAATATGGGGTAAGATTCCATCTAGCTATATCGTCTTTAATTTTATTTTGTATTGGTGAGTAATTATATTTTACTAGATCTGTTAGGTCCTTTGGAATTATTATTCCTAGGTATTTAATATAGTCTGTTTGCCATGATAGATCATATTTTTTCTTGATTTCTTCTGGAGGACTGTAATTGTATTTAAGTAGTCGAGTTTTACTTATATTTATTTTGTATCCTGATAAGACACCAAAACATTCAAACGACTGCATTAGTTTAGGTAGAGAGCTTGTTGGTTGTCCCAGAAAAACTAAAATATCATCTGCATAACAGGCTAATTTGTGTTCTTTCCCATGTACAGTGATACCCCTTATTTCATTGTTTTGTCTTATATATTGAGTGAGTGGTTCTAGGTATAATGCAAATAACAATGGTGAACATGCACAGCCTTGCCTTGTACCTCTTTCCAAAACAAAGCTGTTTGATAAGCATCCATTAATTTTTATTCTAGCAGTTGGTTTTTCATATAGTGCCTGTATGGTTTTAATTATTTTTTCATTTATGCCAAATTTACGTAGAACTTGATAGAGGAAACTCCAATTCACAGAGTCAAACGCCTTTTCTGCATCAATACTGATTACCATCGCTGCTCTTTTTTCTTTTTGAATATGATTTATAATGTGTAGTGTCCGTCGTATATTATCTTGTGTTTGACGTTCTCGTATAAAGCCAGTCTGGTCATTATGTATCAAGTTTGGTAAAAACTTGTCTAATCTTCTGGCCAGGATGGAAGTAAATAATCTATAATCTATGTTGAGAACTGATATTGGTCTATATGATCCACAGTCTAATTTGTCTTTGTTTTCTTTAGGGATGGCAGAAATCACTGCTTCCTTCCAGCTGGGCGGTGTTTCCCATTTATTCAATGCCCAATTCAATGTAGGAAGCATCACTGGTATTAACTCTTCTTTTAATTCCTTATACCATTCTGCTGTGTAGCCATCAGATCCTGGTGATTTATTTAACTTAAGTCTACTAATGGCTTCTTTTAACTCCTTTTCTGTTATGTCCTTAACCATTTTCTTATTTTGTTCTTCATTTAATGTAGGTAATTCAAGAGAGTCCAGAAAGTTTTGTATTTCCGCCATGCTACCTCCTCCCCTTTTAGAATAAAGCTTCTTATAAAATGTTTCAAATGCAGTCTGGATTTCATTTAATCTGTTTTTTATTATATTCGTATCTGAATCTCTAATTTTGTGGATTGTGTTCTGAGCTATTTTCTTTTTAAGTTTCCAAGCAAGAACCTTCATTGATCTGGATCCACCTTCATAG
>JBBPBX010030462.1:0-12051 GCA_038048925.1 Garcialebias charrua
CCATCTCAGATGAGCTCGGGCCCAGCAAAGCCGGCGGCGTTTCTGGATCTTGTTGATGAATGGCTTTTGCTTTGCATAGTAGAGCTTTAACTTGCACTTACAGATGTAGCGACGAACTGTAGTTACTGACAGTGGTTTTCTGAAGTATTCCTGAGCCCATGTGGTGATATCTTTTACACACTGATGTCGGTTTTTGATGCAGTACCGCCTGAGGGATCGAAGGTCACGGGCATTCAATGTTGGTTTTCGGCCTTGCCCCTTACGTGTAGTGATTTCTCCAGATTCTCTGAACCTTTTGATGATATTACGGACCGTAGATGGTGAAATTCCTAAATTCCTTGCAATAGCTCGTTGAGAAAAGTTGTTCTTGAACTGTTCGACAATTTGCCCACGCATTTGTTCACAGAGTGGTGACCCTCGCCCCATCCTTCTATGTGGATGACTGAGCATGTCAAGGAAGCTGCTTTTATACCCAATCATGGCACCCACCTGTTCCCAATTTGCATGTTCACCTGTGGGATATTCCAAATAAGTGTTTGATGAGCATTCCTCAAATTTCTCTGTCTTCTTTGTCACTTGTGCCAGCTTTTTTGAAACATGTTGCAGGCATCAAATTCCAAATGAGCTAATAATTGCAAAAAATAACAAAGTTTACCAGTTCGAACGTTAAGTATGTGGTCTTTGCAGTGTGTTCAATTGAATATAGGTTGAAAAAGATTTGCAAGTCATTGTATTCTGTTTTTATTTGCGATTTCCACAACGTGCCAACTTTTCTGGTTTTGGGCTTGTACATATGATGGTGCGTGATTTCTTTGGAATGTTATAACTCCACACGCTCACATTTTGGTTTCAGTGAATTGAAAAAGCTTCCTGGATAGGGGTCAAAATGTCTTTTGCAACAAATAAAGTCCAGTTGATCTTGTATTGAACGCCTTTTTGATTTTATCATGTCCTGGACGACTGAGAATCTTCACCAGCATACCGTACTTTATGGACTTTTAGAGCGCACCTGAGTATAGGGGTGTTTGGTGTTTCAGTGTTGGTGTAAATTTTCATACTTTTATACTACTATGAAAAAACTCAGGACAGTGTTACACTTTTACTATTTTATGCTTATGTTTATTAAATGTTTTAGTGTTTAGTGTTTAGATGGTTACTGTTGCACCGAGGGAATGAGAGAAACGCAATTTCAATCCTGTGTATGTCCTGTACATATTGCAGTTCTGACAATAACTTTGACTTTGAGTATAAAGTGCACACACACACACACAAAAAAAACGTTTTGTACAACTACGAGCCACGGATGTTCACGGTGTTAACGAGTGGCAGAACAGCAACTGAGACAGACAAGCAGCTCTTGTAGATCAAGAATCAACCACCACTAGGAATGCGCGATATAAACGGTACACGGTAGAAACGATAGACATTTAGCCTACGATAGAGATCTGTCTTCTACCGGCTAACTGCAGTAAAGCTGTCTGATGTAAAATCACAGTTGTCAGATTTAATCTTTACTTTTTTTAGTTTAAAACTGTGCGTAAGTGGTGTTGAAGTGTACAATCAGAGTTGTCAGAGTTAATCGTTACTTTTTTTAGTTTAAAACTGTGCGTAAGTGGTGTTGAAGTGTACAATCACAGTTGTCAGAGTTAATCGTTACTTTTTTTAGTTTAAAACTGTGCGTAAGTGGTGTTGAAGTGTACAATCACAGTTGTCAGATTTAATCGTTACTTTTTTTAGTTTAAAACTGTGCGTAAGTGGTGTTGAAGTGTACAATCACAGTTGTCAGATTTAATCTTTACTTTTTTTAGTTTAAAACTGTGCGTAAGTGGTGTTGAAGTGTACAATCAGAGTTGTCAGAGTTAATCGTTACTTTTTTTAGTTTAAAACTGTGCGTAAGTGGTGTTGAAGTGTACAATCACAGTTGTCAGATTTAATCTTTACTTTTTTTAGTTTAAAACTGTGCATAAGTGGTGTTGAAGTGTACAATCAGAGTTGTCAGAGTTAATAGTTACTTTTTTTGTGTTAAACTGTGAGTAAGTGGTGTTAAAGTCTTTTCTTCGAGTGCTAAGTAGCGAAGCTATAAGCTAACTACGTCCGGCTTGCCGTAGTGTTGCCATATTCGGATGCATGCGCAAAACGCTGTGTTCTGTTGAAAGTTTTTTTTGTGTCTAAAGTTAAACGTTGGTCAGCTTTAGCGAAAGCTGCCCTCTGATCTGTGAACAGAACGCTGTGTTGTGTGATTTTACTGCGACACCCACTGGTCAAAGCCACAGAGGAAACTGGTTGCCTTGTCAGATCTCCTTAAAGCTGAAGGAGACGCCCTCTAGAGGGTGAAGTGTTTTCAGTGTAAAATGCTGCTCTGTTACTGTTCATTTCTTAAGTGACAATATTGGAAACTGTTAAGAGTAAACAACATATTCTTTAGTTTAAAACTTATGGCTAAAACTACACAAGATATATTTTGCACTACAAGAAAGAAGCCTAATGCTTGAGTTGTTAATTATTTAAAAACTCTCTGGACCTAGTAGTGACATTTTCTTAATAGAGATTATTTTGTGGTATAGCAGTTTTCAAAATAAATTATCGCAAAAGGACACCCTATGCTTTTTTTTTCATTCCTATTGCAAGTTTTATACCAAAAACATATTGCAATATATCTCGTTATCGCCACCCTTCACAATACATATCGTGATATGAAATTTAGGCCATATCGCACATTCTTACTCTGCACATGCAGGGCAATCCCCCCTCACTTTCTCTTCTCCCCGTTTTCATTGGTTTGACTATGACCTGTTCAGTAATTTCGTTAGTCAGATTATTTTTAAACCTTTTTTTAACAGGTACAGGTGACCCCCTACCTACGACTCCATCGACCTACGGCGGCCCGAACCTACGAACGTATCATATTTAATAAAAATATGAAATTACTGTATTAAAATATATATATATATTTTTTTTTTTTGTGTGTGTTTAAATGTTCTTAATTTCATGTGTACATCACTTTGTTGCAGCTGTGGTTGTTTTAAAGGCTTTATAAATAATAATTATGATAAAAATGATCATTTCTGATCATTTTTGCGCAATCTTGGGCAGCAGGAAGTAGGTCTTCAGTTTACACGGTCACAAATTAATGTAGAACACCGGACGCCATTTTAGGTTCAGTCACGGGGGTCTCCGGTCACAAATTAATGTAGAACACCGGACGCCATTTTAGGTTAGCTGCCGGGAGCCGGCCTTTGAAGACTGGTGACCAGGATCGCATCATATGGATTAATTACTAGCTGGAATCGCTCTGTGGACGTCTCAGGCTGGAGCAGCAGCTGCAGATTGATCGCCGATCGCGCCGCCGCTCCAACACCAGCTCATGGCCTGGCTAGCAGAAGCTAGCCAGCTAGCTAACACAGGCCTCGAGCAGCTGCGGTGGTTCACTCGCCGGCCGCCGCGCTGCTCGGCCCGACAACAATCAACGCATGGCAACCTAAGATGTCGGCTTTGACCATCTCAAAGTAAGAAATTATATTTTTATTTATTCTGTAAATGTGAATAGCAATGTTTAACATTACAGTACACTACTGTACATGCTTAAATGTGTGCGCGCGCTCCGTTAGCGGTATTTCCACGACCTACGAACGGAATAAGGACCTACGAACGGAATAAGGACCTACGAACGGGACGCTATTTTCACCCCCTAGCTACGACAGAATCGAGCTGCGAACAGTTCTTATCTCCCAAACTCGTACGTAAGTAGGGGGTCACATAGTCTCATCAATACACACCTCTCTTTTGACTGATGGTCACATGGCCTCAGAGAGGGATTATGGGTAAAATGTATACAGTATTCATTGTTAATCATGTCAGTTATCTGTTAAGCATTATTCTTTTAGTGATTAGTCTGTTCTGGTTAGACTAGTTTATGTGTAAGTTTGTGTTCATTATGTGTTCATTATGTGTTTGTGTTCATAAGGTGTTTGTTTGTGTTCATAAGGTGTTTGTTTGTGTTCATAAGGTGTTTGTGTTCATAAGGTGTTTGTGTTCATAAGGTGTTTGTTTGTTAGTTTGTGTTTGTTTATGTTAGTTTGTGTTTATTATGTGGTGACGGATAATTTGTGTGAGCGTGAGATCGATAGGCGGATAGGTGCAGCGTCCACAGTGAAGCGGGCGCTGTACCGGTCTGTCGTGGTGAAGAGAGAGCTGAGTCAAAAGGCAAAGCTCTCAATTTACCGATCGATCTACGTTCCCACCCTCATCTATGGTCATGAGCTTTGGGTTATGACCGAAAGAACAAGATCTCGGATACAAGCGGCTGAAATGAGTTTTCTCCGCAGGGTGGCTGGACTCTCCCTTAGAGATAGGGTGAGAAGCTCGGTCATCCGGGAGGGACTCGGAGTAGAGCCGCTGCTTCTCCACATCGAGAGGAGCCAGTTGAGGTGGCTCGGGCATCTGGTTAGGATGCCTCCTGGACGCCTCCCTGGTGAGGTGTTCCGGGCATGTCCCACCGGGAGGAGACCCAGAGGAAGACCCAGGATACGCTGGAGGGACTATGTTTCTCGGCTGGCCTGGGAACGCCTTGGGATTCCCCCAGAGGAGCTGCTCCAAGTGGCTGGGGAGAGGGAAGTCTGGGCCTCCCTACTTAGGCTGCTACCCCCGCGACCCGACCCCGGATAAGCGGAAGAAAATGGATGGATGGATGGATGGATAGTTTGTGTTTATTATGTGTTAGTTTTTGTGTTTATTATGTGTTAGTTTTTGTGTTTATTATGTGTTAGTTTTTGTGTTTATTATGTGTTAGTTTTTGTGTTTATTATGTGTTAGTTTTTGTGTTTATTATGTGTTAGTTTGTGTTTATTATGTGTTAGTTTGTGTTTATTATGTGTTAGTTTGTGTTTATTATGCGTTAGTTTGTGTTTATTATGCGTTAGTTTGTGTTTATTATGCGTTAGTTTGTGTTTATTATATGTCAGTTTGTGTTTATTATGTGTTAGTTTGTGTTATTATGTGTTAGTTTGTGTTTATTATATGTTAGTTTGTGTTTATTATACGTTAGTTTGTGTTCATTATGTGTTAGTTTATGTTTATTGTGTTAGTTTGTGTTTATTATGTGTTAGTTTGTGTTTATTATGTGTTTATTATGTGTTAGTTTGTGTTTATTATGTGTTAGTTTGTGTTTATTATGTGTTAGTTTGTGCTTATTATGTGTTAGTTTGTGCTTATTATGTGTTAGTTTATGTTAGTTTATGTTAATTTGTGTTTATAATGTATTATTTTATGTTCATTATGTACAGTATTAGTTTGTGTTAATTATGTATTAGTTTGTGTTCATTATGTATTAGTTTGTGTTCATTATGTATTAGTTTGTGTTTATTATGTGTTTATGTTAATTTGTGTTTATTATGTGTCGGTTTATGTTAATTTGTGTTTATAATATATTATTTTATGTTCATTATGTATTAGTTTGTGTTTATTATGTGTTATTATGTGTTTATGTTAATTTGTGTTTATTATGGGTTAGTTTATGTTTATTATATGTTTATGTTAATTTGTTTATAATGTATTAGTTTATGTTGATTATGTATTAGTTTGTGTTTATTATGTGTTAGTTTGTGTTTATTATGTGTTAGTTTGTGTTTATTATGTGTTATTATGATTTTATGTTAAATTGTGTTTATTATGGGTTAGTTTATGTTTATTATGTGTTATGTTAATTTGTTTATTATGTGCTAGTTTGTGTTCATTATGTGTTAGTTTGTGTTTATTATGCATTAGTTTGTGTTTATTATGTGTTAGTTTGTGTTTATTATGTGTTAGTTTGTGTTTATTATGTATTAGTTTGTGTTTATTATGTGTTAGTTTGTGTTCATTATGTGTTAGTTTGTGTTCATTATGTATTAGTTTGTGTTTATTATGTATTACATTATGTATTAGTTTGTGTTTACTATGTATTAGTTTGTGTTTATTATGTGTTAGTTTGTGTTTATTATGTGTTATTATGATTTTATGTTAATTTGTGTTTATTATGGGTTAGTTTGTTTATTATGCGTTTATGTTAATTTGTGTTTATTATGTGCTAGTTTGTGTTCATTATGTATTAGTTTGTGTTTATAAGGTATTAGTTTGTGTTTATTATGTGTTAGTTTATGTTTATTATGTGTTTATGTTAATTTGTGTTTATAATGTATTAGTTTATGTTCATTATGTATTAGTTTGTGTTTATTATGTGTTAGTTTGTGTTTATTATGTTTTATTATGATTTTATGTTAATTTGTGTTTATTATGTGCTAGTTTGTGTTCATTATGTATTAGTTTGTGTTTATAATGTATTAGTTTGTGTTTATTATGTGTTAGTTTGTGTTTATTATGTGTTATGATTTTATGTTAATTTGTGTTTATTATGGGTTAGTTTATGTTTATTATGCGTTTATGTTAATTTGTGTTTATTATGGGTTAGTTTATGTTTATTATGCGTTTATGTTAATTTGTGTTTTATAATGTATTAGTTTATGTTCATTATGTATTAGTTTGTGTTTATTATGTGTTAGTTTGTGTTTATTATGTGTTAGTTTGTGTTTATTATATGTTTATGTCAATTTGTGTTTATTATGTGCTAGTTTGTGTTCATTATGTATTAGTTTGTGTTCATGATGTGTTAGTTTGTTGTTAGACCACTCAGCAGAGTAACCATGAGTGAGGGATGTAGTTGTCATGACGACCTGTGGACTTCACTGTGTGTTGATCAGTAAGTTAAAGTCTATCCACAATATTCCTGAAGGTGGCACTGTATTTGCGATTATGGGACTTACTTCCGTTTTGACCCCGGAAGTAGAATTTCTGCATTGGCTCCTCGTTGTTTACTTGTTTATCTGTGCGCATCGTAGAAGTTCTGTTAAAGTTCTGTTTTCTGTTATTTTGAGCTAAAATTGTCACGAAGATGTCTTGAGGAGCTCTGGTACCTGTTGTGCTGTTCGTGGCTGTAAGAATAATCAGACGAAGCTGAATTTGTGGCTGCAACTAGTGTGTGTTGAACATGCTCCGAAAACAAAAACCTGCATCCTTCTTTGTGGCTGGGCTACGAGAAACCACCTGAAAAAAGACTCTGTATCCTCCAGAGGAACGAGAACACCAGGTATGATTTAAGAGACAGCTTTTAGTTTAATGATTTTATGTAGTCAGTGATTAAATGATACTATTTTCGTGCATAACTGGCAAATAAACACACGCACCTATATACTGTATGTATGCTGTCTGTGTATATTTATTTATACTGTATATATAATATAGGTGTCTGTTGTGTTTATTTATATATATATATAATATAGGTGTGTGTGTGTGTGTGCGTGGGTTTCTTTTATATATAATCTAGGTGTGTTTGTGTGTGTTCATAAATGAACCCTAATGTTTGTATACTGTACTTTTCTTTTCCTCCTTTCTGTTATATTTCTGCATAAGGTGAGTTCCAGGGATGGATGGATGATGCTCCAGTTGGTCCAGGGATGGATGACACTCCAGTTGGTCCAGGGATGGATGAAGCTCCAGTTGGTCCAGGAGATGGATGACGCTCCAGTTGGTCCAGGAGATGGATGACGCTCCAGTTGGTCCAGAAGTTTGTGTGCAGTTATGTACCACAGCAACAAATGAGTGAAAATATAATTTCTATAAATAAATCTGCGTTTGAAGTGCATTTGGTGTTGCTGTGTTTCACCTTCTTTATTTCAATAAGATACGTTGTTTAATGTCTAATGAGAAGTTCTACTGCAAATAAAAACACTAGATGTGATTGTTTTTTTGGCAACTTACCAGTTTAGTTTTTTATTGACAAGTACAAAACTTAAAAACATGCATGTTGCTGTGGTTCCTCCTCCAGGAGGAGATTGATAAGAATAAAAGCTATAATTATAAATTTTAGGCTGATTGTTAACTCTAAATTGACTCTGGGTGTGAGTGAGACAGGTCCCTCTTGTAAATGAGTCCCCGTGGCTCAACGAGGCAAGCCTGTATAAATAAAGGTTGAATGAATGAATGAATAAACTAAAAACATTTGAAACTGAATACAATATGAGAACTGTGGGTGATTTGATGTCTTTTAATGAAAATGATTGGCTGCAGAATAAATACCAGAATAAATACCAGGTCAAATACACTCTTCAACAAGAAATGATGGGCAGTTTCTGATTTTAAACAAACTGGAACAGATTCCTCATCATGTGGGACCACTGGACGACCACTGGACGACCACTGGACGACCACTGGACGACTGGAGCAAGCAGCAAACCCCTCCGGAATCCAAGACGATGGAACTTGGCCCTTCACTCGTCTGTACCTTAAAAAAAGAATAAAACTGTCATGTTTGCATCACAAAGTCTAAAATAAGACCAAGTTTGCTACTCAAAGTAGAAAGAATAAATACAGTTGCTCCTACATTTTTTACTCATTCACAAAGATATACTGTAATGTTCAATTTTATATTGATTTCAGTAATTTTATCTTAGATTTACTTTAATATTTTTGAATTATTGTGCCAGGTGCTTGTGTCATTACTTGTTCTTCTGCTCCTGCGTCTCAGAGTAAGTGTGTCTGTCAACTTCAGCGTGGGAGACCAGTCTGTGACTTGTGTGCAGGCCTTCCTGAAAAAATAAATATTTCAATAGAACAAATGTAGTAATAACCAAAAGATGAGCTTGTGTTATGGAATATTTTCTGTACAAACAGCATCCCACTGCTTTATTCACATGAGAGTAACAGGGACCTACAATCAAAACAGTACTACAGTACAGTATGTATGTGCAGTATGTATGTATATACTGTATATATAGTGTGCATACAGTATACACATACACACAGCATATGTATGTACTGCAAATGTATTACACACACATGTAGTTATATTATTTATCCACAGATTTGTTTAGTAAATACTTTAACAGATGCTAACGCTACATGCTAAGCTAACCACAGCTAGTAGACAATGCTAAATCATGAAGAAAAAAACAACAACAGCTCCAACACAGAGAAAATTATACTCTCACATTGTTCTGAAATTGTTTCACAAAATGATTTATGTAGAATATTTTGTTTACCGGAGAAAACGTGATCTGAACACGACGTCTTCGGGAGCAGATCCGGCAGAGGAGGTGCAGCTGTCAGCTCCTCCGATGGAGATAAATCCTTCACGTTTACTTATTTTTGGGATGAAGTGAAAACTGCGCTTTGAACAAACGTCTACCCGACAGCAACACCCACTAACCCAACACGAAGTAACCATTGCAATTAATTAGAAATAAACAAAACAAAAAAACAAACGTGATAAATACAGCCAGTAGACTGGGCTTTAACTGCTGCTCTCACTTCAGGCGGAAGTCGTTCCCATAATTCGCGCAAGGCATCATGGGGCGTAGGAATATTGTGGATAAATCATCTGGTGGTTGATTCTTGACCTACAACAAGCTGCACATCTGTCAGTAGCTGTGCTGCCACTCATGTTACAACATGAACACCTGCAGCTAATACACAGGCACCGCTTACGTGCGTGTTTTGCTTTTTTGTGTGTGCAGCTTATATTCGGGTGCGCCCTATAGACCGACAGTTACGGTAGTTGGTATCACTCAACCTCACACACAAGCTGCACCTCCTCTCCCACCACTGAGGTGACACGTCACAGAACAAGAATCAGCGCTGCCCTCACCTGCCACCCCAGGGTATATGCAGGAATAATGAAGTTAATTTCAATACCTTTTCAAGACTTTTTCAAGACCTTCCAAAATAAATTCAAGACCTTATCGTCACTTTGTTTTATTAACTATTAATTATTTAGTAATTTTTTTAACATGCTTCAGGTAAGTCATTTACTAACCTAATTTAATGAGGACATACATAAATAGGAAAGATTGTGTCAACCAAAAAATTAACAAACAGCAGCAGCAGCAGTAAGCCAAATACAGCAGAACATGTTGCTAACAGTAAAAACTAATTTCTTAAATGTTTTGCCCAAAAATTTTGAAAAGTAGATGCCATTTCCTGCATTGTGGTGTATTTTAACAAGTTGTTAAACATCTATGTTTACCTACATGTAAACACTTGATTCAATAACTATTTTAGAGACATTAACAAAATAAAGTCTGGTCCTGTGGACAGATTAAAAGATTGTTGAAATTATTATTGGTCATGCATCAGGATATTTTAGAGCCACCTCATTCAACTACGGTAGTTCATATAGACATCATCCTGTTTTTAAACTCACTCCTGTGGCTAAGATAATTAAATTAATGTGACAATTTATCACAGTGACTTAAGGGGTGCAATTGACTTTTATTTTGTTAATTTTTAATTTTCATTTAGTTTTATTTGTAACACAACATGCCATTTTACTAAACAATGGTGACACAACTGCACATATAAAAATAAGAATATTAACTTTACCCAATGAACATGTGACATTTTAATAACCACCAACAGTGAATTTAGGACGGGCTTTTTAGTTTTCTGATTTAGTGATAGACTCATATCAGCCATCACTGATTTTAACTACGGTAATTAACTTTCCAGACACGTGTGTTACCTGGGCTCTTTCTCTTCTACAGCATAAGGAAAATTTGCTCTTTAACGACTTTTGACTTTAGGAAAAAATACATTTATTAACATATCCCAATTAGGACATACACAAAAAAGATGGCTAGTCTGATTCTACTTTTGATCTTAGCTGATATTATTGATTTTAATTGTTTTATTATTTGTTTTATTGTCATTTGATTCTGTTGCTCCTTGTAGCACTTTGAGATTTTCGTTAATGAAAAGTGCGTTATAAATTGAATTCATTATTATTATTATTATTATTAGTCAAAAAATAAAAATAGGCATTCAATACAGAGCAGAGACACTGACATTATGTTTTCTCACTTTGAAACAGAACAAATGTGGTTTAATGTAGAGACTTACTGCTGCTGTTCCTTCTTTACGACTCGGTTATGTTTACGTTTATCAGCGTGGTTCTCCCGTGTCGTGTCGTCACTTTTCAAAGCTGATGTTGCGCAGTTTTTTTAATTTTTATCTTTGTGAAGCGTCGAGCTCCCACACTTTAGAGGACTTGGTCGAACAATTTTCTCTGTGTCGGTCGTTTGTAAAATTGTCTTAATTTCCTTTGAAAACACAGCCTCTAATCCGTTTCCGCCTCCCCCCTCCCCCTGTTCAACTCGCGCTGCGTTGTTTTTTTTGTTTTTTTTGTAACATGCTGGTGAAGATTCTCAGTCGTCCAGGACATGATAAATCAAAAAAGGCGTTCAATACAAGATCAACTAGACTTTATTTGTAACAGAAGACGTTTCGCTCATCATCCGATAAGCTTTCTCAAGAATTGAGAAAGCTTCTCGGATGATGAGCGAAACGTCTTCTGTTACAAATAAAGTCCAGTTGATCTTGTATTGAACGCCTTTTTTGATTTTGTTTTTTTTGTAACCTGACACTCTAAATTGTGCGAAGCAGTTTCCAAATCATCCGCGGTGAGGAAAACAAATATTAGTCATACATACTTTTTGCTGTCAAATTATTTAAAGCTAGAATAACAGCAAAAAAAAAACAATACCTCATCAAATCGCTTTCAAGACTTAATACTTTTTAAGACCCTTAATTTTCCCAAAATTGATTTATCAACGTTTAATAACTTTCAAGACCCCACGGACACCCTGCACCCCGTACGCTCAGACCCAGACCTCGACTAGTCTCTCCACAGGTGGTGGGACCAGGTGGGGGCCGGAGACTTCCTGTCGCCGAGCCTCATGAGCCGAGACCGAGTGCAGTTCACCAAAGCTGAAGACCACAGGGGTACTACACCTCACCCCTCCAAGGAGGACTGTAGACTGGGTGTTACTATGGTAACACAGACAGGTAACAGGTGAAGTTACCTGCCTTCAGTCTGTATGTTAGAGGTGATCCTCAGTCATCCAGGAGGAGGCGAGTCCAAAAACCCTCCAGGCTTTAATCAGGAATGCTTGTGGGAAGGGAACCAAAATGTCTTAAACTACAAAAGTCTGCTTGTTTTTTTCAGTCTGGTTCATGAAGGTAAGT
>JBBPBX010030462.1:19067-35166 GCA_038048925.1 Garcialebias charrua
GGGGTGTAGGAAGAAGGTGGATATGGTCCACCAAGACTGAGACTTTTCAATCTTAGCTCTAGACCCATCTTTGTTGTTTGGGTTTTGATTCAGGCAGAGGTTGAATCCGACCTGATGTTTTTGTTTTTATAACGCGTTTCAGTATTTTAATTCGACAGATGGAGGGAAACTGGTTCAGATGTTCAGGAAGGACCAGGAACCACCAAGATTCAAGCCTGCCATGAACTGGAACTCCGGTGTCCCCGTCCATCTGACCAGTGTTCACAGTTTTACATCACCATAAACCGAGAAGACCAAGAAAGAAGCTGCAGCTGTCTGCATGGACCAGTCCAATGTCCTCTGGAGACCGTTTGACAGATGAGACAAAAGACAGAGCTGCATAAAGTCTCTGTTGTCTCATCACTCTGTCCTGGAAAAAGAAACTGTTCAAATAAAATCGTTAAAAGACCAAAAAATGAATCCAACATTCAGGCTCACGAGGAGAGGACAAGAACCTCCGACCCGTTCTCTGCAGCTGTTCACAGCCTGACTGAGTTTACAGAAGTACTGCAGTACAACTGCAGCTCGCACTGAAACTACTCAAAGGTACTGACATGTAGCTTGACAAAGATTAGCACGAGGCAGACGTTGTGGTGCTGCAGCACAGAATCTGAACCTGTAGGAAACCAAGAAACACTCTGCTGCAGTGCAGCTCCAGTACCACACAAATACTACACAGAAATACTACAGAACAGCTGAAGTACCTGCTACTTTGTCCCGGATCAGTTTTGCCGACTCCACCTCTCCAACGCTGCTGAACAGGCTCCTCAGTTCGTCTTGGCTCATGCTCTGAGGGAGGTAGTTCACGATCAGGTTGGTCCGAGAGTCCTCGTCCTCCATCATCTCCTCCGTGAAACCGTTATCATACAGCTCCTGAGGACGCAACATCATCGTTAATGACATCACAACAGCTCCTGAGGATATTATGTCATCGTCAATGACATCACTGTTAGTGACATCACAGTGAAAGTGTTATGTGCAGCTCCTGAGGACATTATGCCATCATCAATGACATCATTGTTAGTGACATCACAGTGAAAGTGTTATGTACAGCTGCTGAGGACATGGCACCAAAAATAGGGAAGTTTGCAAACGGGAGCATTTATTGTGCAGTAAAAAGAGTGAGACAACAACTGAGACTAAAGAGACCCGACTCACTTCCTGATTTATATTTAGACATTATGTTATGATCACATAATACTGTACTGTACTTATGTTAAGAAGCTTGTCCAAGAGTCTAAACAGTGTTTTCTAGTGAAGCAGGCCAAGATGAACTACCTGACGTGTACGAGCTGAGAGATGATTGGAAATCTGACCCAGCGCTCAGACATCGACAACAGGAAATGACTGAATCGGAGTTAGGTCACCAGAGTCACCGAAGGCCTACACGTCTACAAATATAATGTAGCAAAGAATAAAATAACTTCACGAGTCTCTCTCTTTGTATTGCCCCGCCCCCCAGGTCTGGGGGTTGTGGTGGCTGTGGTAGGGCAGCCAACTTTAGACCAGAAGGTTGCAGATCCAACTCCCCGCCATGCCCACGTCATGGTGTCCTTGAGCAAGACACCAATTCCCTACCTGCTCCCTGGTGCTTACATAGCTGTCCACTCTCCACCAAGCTGTATCTCAGGTGTGATGGATCAAAGGCAGAGCGCACAACATTGTAAGGGATAGGGTTAAACAACGAAGAACACACGACAACGAAGAACACGCGACGCCGAAGAACACGCGACACCGAAGAACACGCGACACCGAAGAACACGCGACACCGAAGAACACGCGACGACGAAGAACACGCGACGACCAAGAACCCGCGACGACCAAGAACCCGCGACGACCAAGAACCCGCGACAACCAAGAACCCGCGACGACCAAGAACCCGCGACGACCAAGAACCCGCGACGACCAAGAACCCGCGACGACCAAGAACCCGCGACGACCAAGAACCCGCGACGACCAAGAACCCGCGACGACCAAGAACCCGCGACGACCAAGAACCCGCGACGACCAAGAACCCGCGACGACCAAGAACCCGCGACGACCAAGAACCCGCGACGACCAAGAACCCGCGACGACCAAGAACCCGCGACGACCAAGAACCCGCGACGACCAAGAACCCGCGACGACCAAGAACCCGCGACGACCAAGAACCCGCGACGACCAAGAACCCGCGACGACCAAGAACCCGCGACGACCAAGAACCCGCGACGACCAAGAACCCGCGACGACCAAGAACCCGCGACGACCAAGAACCCGCGACGACCAAGAACACACGACGACCAAGAACACACGACGACCAAGAACACACGACGACCAAGAACACACGACGACCAAGAACACACGACGACCAAGAACACACGACGACCAAGAACACACGACGACCAAGAACACACGATGACCAAGAACACACGACGACAAAGAACACACGACGACCAAGAACCCGCAACGACCAAGAACACACGACGACCAAGAACCCAACGACCAGAGCCATATAAAGTGAGAGTTGCGACACTTCCATTGAGTTCCGTTGTAAGAATGGAATGCGGAAGTCACGTGGGTCATGGAGGGGGCGATTTGTTCCATGGCTGTTTTACAGTCTGACTCTGCCTGCAGTAGCGCTCCGTCGCCGCCAGAGGGCGCAGCTCCACAAGGTTTCCATAGCCGTTGTTTGGAACGATTGACCGCCTATCGGCGACTTCAAAGAGTGTCAGAACTCTCTATATATACGGCTCTGGCAACGACCAAGAACACACGACGACCAAGAACACACGACGACGAAGAACACACGACGACCAAGAACACACGACGATCAAGAACACACGACGATGAAGAACACACGACGACCAAGAACACACGACGACCAAGAACACACGACGACCAAGAACACACGACGACCAAGAACACATGATCTTCCCTAGACTACAGGAAGTGAAGTTACAGGAAGTGAAGTTACTAGATCCTGTTTTTCAAGGGTGGCCATGTTGGAAAACAGACCGATTAAGTCAGAGAACACAACTATGATCATTTTTAATTACCAGTAGATATTTATAAAATACAGTTCATTAATTGAATATAATTGAAGCATGCTCATTTGATTAAAGGACTGTTAATGCTCATATAAAACACAATATTTTAAATTACTGTAAAAATGTACTTTCATGTAAACTTTAAAATAATTTTAATAAATCAGCAGTGAATGCATTGTTGAAACCCATTGGTCCAATTTCACTCTATTCTTTCCAACAGACTTGTTAAAAGAAAATGTGGTTAAAAACATGACAATTAGAAAATAAAAATAAAATTTCAGGACTCAAAAACTGTGATGACGGATCCAACGAGCCAATCAGAACTCACCTTTGCAACAGCTCCTGTGGAGGTGAGCTGGGAGTCACCCTGAGATGGTTGGACCTCACACACCTAAACACACACACAGTGTTCATGAAGGGTTAAAGTTTAGAACATCAGGATGTAAAAACAAACTCATCAGGCCTGATCATCAGTCGTATTTGAAGTTTTGAACATAGCAGTCCAGCTCTGTAGGTCCTACTGAACCATGTACACTTTCTGTGTCTGCCTGGGTGACCACGCTTTGCCACTGCCTCAGCTCACACTGGTTCCACACACGCAGCACCAGTTAGAGGCCTGCCCACTGTCAGTACACACCCCCACTCAGCCGGTTTTATGGAACCACCTTGTTCGAGGCTCCAAGCAGCTGCTCTGAGGGGTTGATTGTGACGTAAGCAGCCGTTGATTGGCCCGTGGAGCTGGATGACCCGCCCAGCAAAACTGAAAACTACATCTGAATCACAACTTCCTCGTTGTGTTGACGGACAGCACCACAAGAAATGAGGCCAGACATATAATTTAATAAGTGCTGGGATGAGGTTAAGTCAGATTATAGGGCGATTAGGGACCACAACAAGCGAAGGGCCTGATACGACCCCGCCCCCAGAGTCGGGGAACATGTCAGCTTCCACTGTAGTATCAAATCACCTCCACCTGAGAAGAACCAAGAGGAGAGCCGAATTAAGACGCATTTACCAATGACAAAGTGGCACGTGTCCACCTCTGCTCTTTTGTGTGGTGTTCCACAGGGCTCAGCTTTAAGCCCCCTCCTTTTTAAGCTGTACCTGCTACCTCTTGGCTCTATTTTTTAGAAAATATGGGATCTCCATTCACTGTTATGCAGATGATACCCAGCTATGCACACCGCCAAAGAAAAAGGACTCAAACGCTGAGCCCTCTGATTTCGTGTCTGGAGCACATAAAAGCTGGATGGCTGTGAACGTTTAAAAGTTTAACAAGAAAAAGACGGAGTTGATGGTATTTGGAATGTCCACTTGGAAAAAAAACTTAAAATAAAAATCATTTAAATTACTGTAAGTTCTGGACTATAAGCTACAACTTTTTTCACACGCATTGAACACGACAGATTATATACAGTGATGCAGTTTATCATATCGCTATAGATACAGATACGCTAGATTGGCAGCACGGTGGCAAAACTGGTAGAGCTGCTGCCTCTCAGCGAGCAGGTCCCCGGTTCAAATCCCGGTCCGGGGGCCTTTCTGGGTGGAGTTTGCATGTTCTCTCCGTGCATGCGTGGGTTTTCTCTGGGTGCTCCGGTTTCCTCCCACAGTCCAAAAACATGCATGTTAGACTGATTGGTAACTCTAAATTGACCCTGGGTGTGAGTGAGACAGGTCCCTCTTGTAAATGAGTCCCTGTGGCTCAACGAGGCTAGCCTGTATAAATAAAGGTTGAATGAAAAAGATACGGTCCTTAGCAGCTAACAACACGGCTAACGCTTTAGTAGCCTCCTTGTTAGCCGCTAAGGACCGTATCTTTAGCGATATGATAAACTGCTGCTTTATTAATGTCGCGTTTCCTCTCTTTGTTCCTCTAAAAGTCACACAGCATGGCTAACCCCCCACCGAAAACAAAAACTCTTCGGATCTACACGATTCACGTAGTGTAAATGATATATTTTGCTTTGAAAACGGCGATTTTCGCAGAAAGGTGACTAGTTTGCAAGTGTGAGTGTGTATGCGAGTGTGTGTGAGAGAGATACACACATATCTATCTATATCTATCTATCTATCTATCTATATCTACCTATCGATATCTACCTATCTCTATATATCTATCTATCTATCTACATCTACCGTATATCTATTTATATATCTATATATATCTATATATCTATCTATCTATATATCTATCTATATATATATCTATATACTGTATATATATCTATATATATATATATCTATTAGGCATGTAACGGTTGTAATGGGTTTACCGAACCGTTTCGGTACAGCACGTTCGGTTCGGTCCACCTGCATACCGTTTCGGTTATTTTTTCACTCATTGAACGTTAATATATGCGCCGCGGAACAAAATTTCCTGGTCGCGTTTCAGCACGGAGCTATTATCGCGACGCACGCGCAGCATTATTAGCCATTAGCTGCTCGCTCCGGTCTCCTGTTTGTGAACGTTATGGCTTTCTTGTTAAAAGACGAGCGCACACGCAGCTTGTGTGGACATTCATGAAGACTCTGCAGCAGCTGCGTGAGTGACGCAGCTCTCTGCGCGCGCTGGAAACTACGTCATCGGAATGTGAACAGAAACATCAGCTGTTGCAGAAACACCGCTAAAAGCAGCTGCATTTAAACAACTTTTATCAGGTAATCAGAGCGGTCCAGAGCAATAACACAAACTGTATGAGTTTTTAAAGATCTGAATCTAGTCTGAATGTTTTTTATGCGCAGTTGATCCTTGCTATGAGACATCCATCACGTCAACACTTCAGTCAAAAAGTTCAGCTCTTTATGAAAAAACTCAAACTGATTGTGAACAAGTCCTGGAGCTGATTTAAGCCCTGCCCTGATGATGAGTGGGAGATTCAACCGTTCAAGAGGTAATAATAAATTCAATTTATACCGCACTTTTCATTAATAAAAATCTCAAAGTGCTACAACAATAAAACAAGTGATAAAATCAAATAAAATCAATAATGATATCAACTAAGATTAAAGACAGAATCATGTGGAGGCAGAATAGGCCTGCTTAAAAAAATAAATAATTAAAACAAGTGATAAAATCAAGTAAAATCAATAATACTATCAACCAAGATCAAAGATAAAATCATGTGGAGGCAGAATAGGCTTGCTTAAAAAGAAAAGTCTTTAAACCGCTTTTAAAGTCAACCAGTGACTGTGGAGCTCTCAGGTAGTCAGGGAGGGAGTTCCATAGGCGGGAGGCAGCCACACAGAATGCCCGGTCTCCCATGGTCCTTAATTTGGTTAGTGGAATGTGAAGTAGATTACTGTTCTGTGATCATAGAGACCGGGTGGATGAATATGGTGCAAGAATGTCCTTTAGATAATCTGGTGAAGTTCCATGTAAGCATTGGTGTGTAATGAGAGCAGTTTTGTACTGAATTCTGTAGGTGACAGGAAGCCAATGGAGGTTATGGAGAATGGGTGTAATATGTTCAAATTTACGAACTCTCAACAAAATCCTTGCTGCACTGTTTTGAATATATTGAAGCTTCTGAAGATTTTTGCCAGGGATTCCAATAAGGTATTGTTCTTTTATTATAATTATTATTTATAATTTATTATTATTTAAAATCATAATCTTATTAACTTATTTTTTTTACCTCTGTTTTTTTATTTCCAGTATTTCCAGTTACAGAGGTAGCATGTCTCTTCCACTTCAGGGAAATCCACCAGAGATCACCTGCTGCAGCTAAGAAGTGTGTGATGACTGAACTGAACTCTGGTTGTGAGTAATGAGGACAAATACAGCCACACTGCTGCTACTGGACAAAAACTTGATTAGTTAGATTGTAAACAGTCTGTTGCTGCTTATTGTTCTGGTTCTGACTGTTATTGTATTTATTAAGATTTTTATTATTGTTAATATAGTTTATTTATTGTAGAGTGCTGTTTATTTAAAATATCATCCAAATGGGTCACTTTTATTTATTACTACAATACAATACAAAAATATTTTTGGCACATTTTCAAAATAAACATTTTGTAAGTCTTTATTTTGTCTTTTTTTTTTTTGTACCGAAAATAAACCGAAAATAAACCGAACCGAGCCCTCCTTGTAGTTGAACCGAACCGAAATATGATTTTAGCGTACCGTTACACCCCTAATATCTATATAAATAAATTTAGGTCCATATCGCCCAGCCCTATATAATGGTAGGGGAAATGTATGTTATCTCACTCTACAAATTGATTGACAGTTGCTGCTGATCATGACTTCATAACTCTTTATGCCTCCTCCTCTGAGCCGTTAGCCTCATAACAGCTATTGAGAAGGCTGGGTATTAGGCATGTAACGAGATCTCGTTGTACGAGATCTCGCGATATTAAACTCCCGCGATATCTCTCGTTGAGAGGTAACGTTGTCTCGCGAGACGCTAATGCTAGCGCTAGCAGAGCCCCTAGCAAGTCAGCGTCACGGACAGCATGGCTTCGCCGGATGAAGTTGCTATAGAAGACGCCCCAACTACTGATGGAGGGTCCCGGTGCCGCAGACGCCTCTACATTGATGGAGGGTCCCGGCGCTGCCGACGCTGCCCCGAATGTAAAGACACACGCGTAAACACCGGTGTGACCGGTGTTGCCAGATAGAGTCCCACCCACCCAAAGCACTCTTTACCCGCAAAAGTCAGAAGGAAAATCGCGGTGAACCGCCCAATCTGGCAACACTGGTGAGTGACGGCTGCAGATTCGAGAGGGTACTTGGCAGATTCAGTGCTGATGCGGATATTTATGTTCAATTTTTGGAAAGTCCTGCGTGAATATCTATTTTTTTAAACAAAGTTGAACGTTCTAAGGTCTAAGGAGATTCAATCAGTAAAATGAAGACATCAGTTGGGTTTGTAATACATGTTAAAACAGAATAAAAGCCTTTTTGCGGCATAAAACCGATCTTTGAAGTTTTCTTGAACTAATGTTAAAATCTCGTCTCGTTCTCGCGAGATCTGTGATTTGTCTCGTCTCGTGAGTTTTGTGTATCGTTACACCCCTACTGGGTATGGTTATATTCCCATCCACAAACATCTCACCTTCAGGTATCTGATGTTTCCTCGTCTCATTGCCATGGAACCAAGTCGTGATGTTTGCTGCGTCTGATGAAAAACAAAATGACTGATCAGCAATTACACCTATGAACTTGTGTAGATAAAAAAAACAGTTCCAAGGATCAGACCAGGAACCTGAACCTGTTAGCATCAAGCATCAACAATCTTCATGAAATCCAAACATTTTATTATCACCTGGACCCAAACAAGGAAACCCATCATGTTTTACTTGTGTGTCAGAGCGTTTGTCTTTTCACAGAGTCAGACCCAGAGAGGTTTTATTGTCATTTCAGCAACGTACAGTAACATATTGAAACAAAACAGCGTTCCTCCAGGATCACGGTGCAACACAGAACATTACGTGCAAAACAATACAAGAGACAGTGCAGATACGCAACAGTACAATAAATACAAACAGACATATAACAAATGCAAGAAGACATCTAACCTTATTGAAACTTTCTAAACAGTTAAGAGACAAGACTAGACACATGTTGATTACTACATGTGTAGGTGGTACATGAGGTAGAAACGTGTTCCGATATGTGGTTAGCAGCGTCAAGGTTTTCTATTTTTATAACAGCAGAGATATAAACTGTAACCGTGTTTCCATCTATTTTCAATTCGAATTTTGAGCAAATTTTCGAAAATTCGCAAAAATGTAAATAAAAATTAATGCGAATCAGAAGTGTTTCCATCAACTGCCTTGAAGCGAATCCACCAGGCCACGCAAAGCGGTATGACGTCAGCGTTACGCACGTCTACAGTAAACAGGAAGTAGCGGTTGAAAACAGGAACCGAACCACACATCTCGGCAAAATGGAGAGAATATTTCAGGAATGTGTTGCTATCGGGTAAGTTGTATTTATTCTGTCATGCCAACTAGTTTTAGCGATGTTACAGCGGAAACAGCTGATCAGTCACATGACGTGAATGTTCGCTACGTCAGAACTGAATCGGCAAATAATAATAATAATAATAATGAATTCCATTTATAATGCACTTTTCATTAATAAAAATCTCAAAGTGCTAATCTGTTTCCATCTCTCGTTTTGCGCATCAGCTCTGTTTCGAAAAACCCAAAAACCACCTCAAGCGAGTGTTTCAACTTTTTGTGAATTAGAGGAAGTTAATTCGAATCATGCCGTTTCCATTCACCTTTTCTGATGCGATACTTCAAAATGCGCATCAAGAAACCTTGAGGAAACAGCTGATCAGTCACATGACGTGAATGTTTGGTACGGCAGAACTGAGTCGGAAAATGTGTTTCCATCTGTCGTTTTGCGCATCTGCTCATTTTCGAAGATCCCAAAAACCACCTCAAGCGAGCGTATAAACTTTTTGGCGAATTTGAGGAAGTAAATTCACATTTTGCCGTTTCCATTCACCTTTTCTGATGCGATACTTCAAAATGCGCATCAAGAAACCTTGATGGAAACACAGTTAGTAGCTGTGTTTCCATCAAGGTTTCTAGATGCACATTTTGAAGTATCGCAGCAGAAAAGCTTAATGGAAACGGCAAAATGCGAATTTACTTCCTCAAATTCGCCAAAAAGTTTATACGCTCGCTTGAGGTGGTTTTTGGGATCTTCGAAAATGAGCAGATGCGCAAAACGACAGATGGAAACAGATTTTCCGACTCAGTTCTGCCGTAGCGAACATTCACGTCATGTGACTGATCAGCTGTTTCCGCTCCGGACAACATGTAACATCGCTAAAACTAGTTGGCATGACAGAATAAATACAACTTGCCCGATAGCAACACATACCTGAAATATTCTCTCCATTTTGACGAGATGTGTGGTCGGGTTCTGTTTTCAACCGCTACTTCCTGTTTACTGTAGACATGCGTAACGCTGACGTCTGACGTAATGACGCTGACGTCTGACGTAATGACGCTGACGTCTGACGTAATGACGCTGTGCGTGGCCCGGTAGATGCGATTCAAGCCAGTTGATGGAAACACTTCTGCTTCGCATTAATTTGTATTTACATATTTGCGAGATTTCAAAAATTAGCTCAAAATTCGAAATGAAAATAGATGGAAACACGGTTACTGTAAGGTGCAAAAACTTCAGCAGATTGTAAAAACATGCAAGTACTGTAAAAGATAAAAGTCACAAACAATACAACCAGTAGTTGTCAGAGTCCTTCATGTGTTTGTGGGATGGACCCTATCGCACAATATAATATTTTGCAAGAAGGACATTATGAAACTCTGAATATGAACTGGTTGTTTGAACATCTGCAGCTTTCAGTTCTCAAGCTCCTCTCATGTGAAACAATGTGCAGCTGCTGTGTGAGGCTGACACACTAAGACGAGACTGAAGACTTTCCGTTTTGATAAATCCCATAGTTAGGGTTGGTTTGGGTTTCCTGAGCTGTCCCTTAGTTCTGCTGTTATAGGTTTAAGGGTCCTACATACAAAGCCGAACAGTCAACCCGCAGGCAAGTGGATGTTCGTTTATGCATAGTCCACAAAACAGATGTAGAGCTCCTGGAAAAAGCTATTAGAACAAGGCAGGGAAACAACAAAAATAAATAAATTCTGTATGAAATACTCTACATTTGTACAGAACCTCATCATTGAATTAAAGCTTTAAATGTACAGCAGAAGTTTGAGTTCTCAATTTAATGACGTCACTTCCTGTCAGACATTCTAGACGGCAGCAGTGTTGCCAGATTGGGCGGTTTACCGCCATTTGGGCGGTTTTCACTCTCTACTTAGCGGCTAAAAATAGCTTCGGGCGGGTGGTGATAATTTGGGCGGATTTGGAGTCAGATCGGCGGTTTCTGAGTTAACTATTAAATGAATTTCAAACAATCATTCATCATTATTTCATAGCAAAGCTCCTCTGACCTTTCTCCATCACTGATTGGCTATTGTCATCTGCCAGGGCGATCCCAACAGAGAACTGGTGAGGCAGTTAGTGGACGCCTCGTTGAGTGGGCTGGTCCGTAGCGGCGGTACGTCAGAGCGGCCGCCATATTGGATGTGGCAGAACTGCCGGTCAACTGATAGAAGGAAACGGACTGAACTTCATAAAGCACCGTTTTACAAAGTGTTTTATGCCTGTCATTCACACACACCGTGTGAATGACATTTGGACATATATTTGGAAAACAAACATGCACCAAAGACAACATTTATAACTTTTAAAGTGATTAATAAAAATGTTTATTCCTTAAATGTTTAGGTTACAGTATAGGTAAACACTAATTTTGAGTGTTAACAACATAATGTGTGTAACACTATTACTGTGATGATAAATATAGAAATATTCATTAGTGAACATTTAATGTGTCTATAATAATCAGTTCCTGAAATGTGACATGTTGATTTTCTTAATAAAGAGCACCAATGATCACATTTAACTGGTTTTGATTAATCACATTGAACAAATAAACACTGATATATCTTTACAGGAGTTGGGGGTACTGTGTGTGTGAGATTTTATATAAAAGAAAAAGTCTGTTGGATAAAAGAAGAAGCGTTTCTACAATTTTTCAACCTATCCAGAGGACCTCTTACCCCCCCCTCCCCGCTTTGCTGTATGTGATGTGTCACGTGACACTTTCTGATTGGGCGGGTTTTCGGCGTTGTTTAACAGATTTTTGGGCTGGAAAACCTGGATTCTATCTGGCAACACTGGTCACGGCAGGGGGCCACACTAGGCTCTATCTAAAGCCGCGGCAAAAAATTATATATATATATTTTTTTTTTACACAAACATCTACAAAACTTCATCTGAGCGTCGGTGTTTACACGAACCCAAACGTACCGAGTCGAATCAGGTCTAACGTTATAAAGCGAACACCATTTTGAGGTAGCAGGGGAAGCTATGGATGAGAAGCTAACACTCCGCACGCCAAGGCCAAATGGCGGGATCTCAGGCAGCGAAATTACGTCACGGATCTTACCTGTGGAAGAGACACAGGTTACGCAATCTGTGGTTGTAGGTGTGCTTGGACTGATCCGCACGCAAATGTGACAAATGAAGTTTAAAATCAGCAACACGTTCTCCGAATACACACAGCCGCACCGCGCCACACACAAAGGAAGCAAGTACCGCGAGACTTCCAAACTACCAAATGACGGAGGCAAGTATCGCGAGATGTCCTATCCAACGAAGCAACTGTCGCGAGAGTCATGAAGTTTCAATAATTTTTTTTACATCTTTTTTGAACAAACAAATCATAGACATTATACTGTATAGTATATGTTTGTGAAACAAATTACATTCCCCTATGAATACACGCTAAGCTAGCTATGAGATGCTACAGATCAAGTCTAACGATGGTTCATAGATCACGCACTTGATCCGGCAGTAGCGCCGCCATCTTGGAACGGTTAGGCCTACAGCCATTAGAGCTGAACACATGGTTCAGTGTACTGTATTCTTGGTACACTAATAAAATATTCTCATGACAAGTTTAGCAAAACTCACAGTCACTGATAGGCCTACAGCCATTAGAGCTGAACACATGGTTCAGTGTACTGTATTCTTGGTACACTAATAAAATATTCTCATGACAAGTTTAGCAAAACTCACAGTCACTGATACATTTTTATTAATATCTATATTATATATATGTATATATATATATATATATTATATATGTAAAGGGGTTAATGAGGGGGTCAGTTTAATACTGACCTCCTTTTTACCTTAATTTACTTATTCAGATTGAATAGTAATTTCACGGATTCTCTTCTTTTTCAGTTTATTCAATATTTCTGTGATCTTTATGATGGATAAATAAACAGAGCCATTAAGTGACAATGGACACGTTAACTTAGTTTGATATGTCAAAGAGACACTATCATTTATTTAAAATAAATCAACTAAATTAACACCATTACACTTGATTGACATGATTTCACTTTCTTTCAATTCAAATACGTCAGCACACTTAAATTTAACACAACAGACATAAATATTAGATGTTAAGCATATTTAGTCTGTGGGCTCTTTAACTTAAAAATATAGTTTCCAGCTTAGGTTGAGAGGGAAAAGAAATAGGAGGAAAGATTTAAGAAGAAAATTATCCTGAGCATGAGACCAGAGTGACACTTTTCATCCGACTTCTGCTAAAATCCAGGTACGTTTTGTAAACAGCTCCTTTACCTTTTGACGACCGCCCGGTAAGAGGGAAGACACCAGCCTTCAGATGCACAGAGTCCTTTAGTCCCAGCACGTCCAAAACTGGTTTTAGTTTACGTTTCAACGTCTCCTGGCTTCCGCGTTGGTCATCAGAGAATATGTCAGCTTCAGGCCTCTGACTTCAAGATAAACTTATTCCAGGAGGGAATAAACAAAGTTTTTGAGCTCGGCTTGTTCGAAGTAGACTCATAACAGCCTGTTATCAGTCCTTAGCTGAAGACGCCGGTCGTTAGCTCTTGACCACACGTGTCCAGCTCTTGGGAAAGTTCACATCTCTTTGGAAGTTCCCAGCAACTCTCTGAAGCGTTTCAGCACAGCTTAGACTAGTACTTAAGGAAGGACCAGTCGAGGAGTTCATTTGTCTTATCAAACCCAAGGTTAACAAGCAGCAGCAGAGGGAGATTTGTTTAGGAACAGACAGAGAAAGCTGGAGCCTTGTTCAATGAAAAACAACTGATTAAACTGTCTTCTTATTTCTAAACAGAACAGTCGGGTCTCTGTGACCCGATATTTCCCTTTAACACAGCAGTGAAGACAGTAATTAACACATTTCAGAATAACACAGCATAAAAGCACATATCATGAAAATGAGAAAAGTTATTCTTGATTACATTAGAATAAAATCAAGATATAGAAATAGTCTCTTTTAGTGACTATATGTCCTCAGATTATAACTAATGGAATAATTGTGTTAAATGTCCTGCTTTACTGAGAGGTCAGTAAAGGTCATCACTGGACAGTTCAAAAGTACACAGGTGTCTTAAAAGTGGACAAGGTCATGTCCACTACATCTCCCCCCTTTTGGAAGCCATCGCCAGTCGTTGGGGATGGGGTCCAACACGAAAGGAAACCTTGAACTGTCTTGATCTTGAAGTAATCCAGCAAGTGGAAAAGAAAAATCAAAAATTATAATCCCATAAAGTTTTGGAAATTCCATACTGTTCGGAGGTAATCCCATTGCGAAAAGCTTTTAATCCTTTGGAAAACAAAGTCTGTTAACTCTTGGAAAACAAAGTCTGTGATCCCTTGGAAAGCAAAGTCTTATAATCCACAGCGGTAATTCCACAGCAGTAATTCCACAACGATTAGTTTTGTTGATTGATCAGCAACAATTGTTTTCATAATCAGCATGTAGAGGGGATCCCTCGATTGACGCAGAGGAGGCGACCCTTGGATGGAGGTTGAAGACCAAGCGTTGGAGCTGCAGGTCCCACATCGAAGGTTGTTGGCTGGTTGGTTTCCAGTCAGTGCCACTCTGGTTCTATGTGTCATGCAATTATGTGGTTTTTAAGGTGGGCTTATGATTGGGATTTTACATTAAGCCTTACCTATATGCACCTGGTATGTAAGCTATCATGGTTTAGATCAGCTATAATTACCAATTAAGGGGTGGATCAATTCTGTAAATTAGATATAGGGATCTATACCTATAGAATTTTGGAGGGCTTCTGTAACGAAGGCCTCTAATTCCAAACTATTCCTCCATTCATTACTTAGTTTAGGTTAAACTAAAGTAGAAAAATGAAATATAGTTTGATCTAAATGTCTGTTGTCTTTTAGACGAACGACGTAGGATTTGGTGTACCTAATAAATTTTGAAGTCTATGGCGAGACTCATCAAAATGAATAGATAATCTAGAATAGAAACGATCGAATCGGTTCAATTTAGAAATCGTGAGGCCAGTGTAGTTTATGGTACCTTGAGTAGCTTTAAACTACATTGACTCTTCAACGGTTGAGATTTAACAAAACGAACTGCATGTTGGCATAGTTAGATCCATCTTATGCATTAATCAATGTTAATACAAAACCTTTTTTGGCTGGGAGTGTCCAGAACCACAACAATATCTCAAATAATGACAACAGTAATGACTAAACAACAAGGAAACAACGTTTCACTGCTTCGACACACTCTTGTCGTCAGATTCCAAAGTGCAACACACAAGAAAACAGGTCTCAACTTTATGACCGAGGTCAACTTAAATCTTGTGGATTTAAATGGTTGTTAAGATTAGTTTTTGTTGTGGGTGTTGGACTTAGCGTTTCTAAGTTCAAGTTGGACAATGCGACTTATAGGGTGGGAAATATGGTAGTTTAAACCTGATTAGTTTATTTACTAACTTGTGTTTGGACGACCTTATTATCCCATGAAGTCGGTGAGTTTGTGAGATCTTTGTCTTTTGTGGAGTCATTGAACGCCTTGTAAGGTTTGATCTGATTTCGATGTACCCATTTAGCAATTGGCTCTTTGCGGCCTTTGCTGATTTTGATTTCGTAGACGACTGAGGACACTTTGTCTGTTATCAGATGAGGTCCAGTCCACCTGGGCATTAGTTTGCGGGCGAGAGTTCCGGTCTCGGACCCTCCTTTCCCGGTTGCTGGAGCGAACGTATAGTACCAGACTCTGTCTCCCACTTGGAGTTCATTGTGAGAGGCCTTCTGGTCGTAGTACGCCTTGCGTCCTTCAGCGGATTTTTCCAGGTTTTTCTGGGCGAAAGCAAAAGTGTTTCTGAGGTGTACATTCAAATCTTTCATGTATTGTTGTGTAGTGTAGGCTGTCGCCATGACGGCGTCGCCTGGTTGGTACAACAGGTGTAGAGGGAGAGTCATTTGTCGACCGGTCATCATCTCGAAGGGAGAGATGCCAGTTGATGTGTGTGGAGTGGCTCTTATGGCCATGAGGACCAGAGGGAGTTTCACATCCCAGTCCTTGTGGTTTGCAGCCACGTATTTCTTCAAAATACTCACCACAGTTCTGTTTGCTCTCTCAACTTGGCCTGAAGCCTGTGGG
>JBBPBX010030463.1:1817-13890 GCA_038048925.1 Garcialebias charrua
AGCCCTAGTCAAGTCAAGTCAACTTTATTTGTAGAGCACATTTAAAACAGAAACTGTTATCAAGGTGCTTAACAACAACAACAACAATGGGAGTAAAATGAATTTAAAAAATACCAAACACTAATGATAATACTGAAGAATTAATAAAATCATTTAAAATGTAGAAGGACAGAACAAAAATCAAACCAAAACACTGAATCAACTCACACTGTGAGAACAGATGAGTTTTTAGCAGAGATTAGAACATGTGAAGGGAGGAGCCTGTCTGATGTTGGGGGGCAGGTTGTTCCAGAGTTTGGGGCCCATGACGGAAAATGCCCGATCTCCTCTGAGCTTCAGTCTTGTTTTAGGAACAGCCAAAAGCAGCTGATCAGATGATCTCAGGGCCCGGGAGGGAGCGTATGGTTCCAGTAGCTCGGAGAGGTAAAAGGGTGCGAGGCCTTTTAGGCATTTCAAGGTCAACAGAAGAATCTTAAAGACTATTCTGGAGCGCACAGGGAGCCAGTGAGGGGAGGACAGAACTGGTGTGATGTGTTCAGGCCTGCGAGTTCCAGTTAAGAGTCGAGCAGCGACATTCTGGACGAGCTGGAAACATCCAGGAGAAACTGACATAGTCCACCTTCCAAGGCCAGCGCGGGCGAGCCAGATTCAGATGTCCACATTTGTTTTGGGTCAAGCCCAACTCTGTTCATTTCTGCCTGCCTTCACAGTTTCACTGGTACACCTCATGGTGACTCCAAACAGACAAATTGTGATTACATACGCCGAGTCAAGCTTCTAACTTCTCCAAGATCTATTCCTTCCTGCCAGCAAGATCCAGGAGCTGCAAGTAGCCTGTAATTCTCTGCAACAGTTGCATGCAGCTTACGGCTCAGCTTGCACAGCATTTGAGTCTAAGTGTTGACCACATGGAAAATTCCTTCACACATGCCAGGCAGCTTAACAAAGGACAGAACAGCTGCTGACGTTTGCTGAATTTGTTGAAAAGCCAGGTAACCACCAGCTCCAAAAAGCAGAAATCCTATCCACCTTATTCCTAGCCCCCATGCTGCCTTGCGCGAATTATGGGAACGACTTCCGCCAGAAACCAGAACCGGCACTTTTTTTTACATGCTAGCAACGCGCTAACCAGTTTTCGTCAGAGGTTTTAGGTCATAAAATATGTGGGAACATAAACTATCACAACTCAAATGTGGAAATATTGTTTTACCACTACAGCTATTGAGGGGTGGGAGGACGACTTGAATGGTAAATGGTAAATGGTAAATGGAGCTTATTTATATAGCGCTTTCCAGCCCCCTGTGAGGAGCCCCAAAGCGCTTTACAATACCAGCCATCCACCCATTCATTCAGACATTCATACACCGGTAGTGGTAGCCTGCCTTGCAAGGCGCCATCCAGACCTACCGGGAGCAACTCGGGGTTAAGTGTCTTGCCCAGGGACACAACGACACATGGTGGGCGGATGCGGGATTCGAACCTCCAACCTTCCGATCGGGGGTCGACTGCCATTACCACTGTGCCACGGCCGCCCCAATAGAAAATTGAAGAAGTGGCCGAAAATAACGTACACTAGCATACTTAGCTACTTTGTTGACAGTTGCTTCAGATGGCGAAGAGATGAGCAATCTGAAAAGCTCTGAAGCTTATCAGTATCTTCACAGTAACAAGGTTGGTCCTGAGAGGTGGGACACAATCTGATTTACCGTACCTTAAGGCAAACACAGAGTCCAGTCAAAGTCTTAAAAATCCTCATCACCAAGCCTGGGTTTTGGTTTCAGCTACACCAACTGAGCACCTGGAGCTTGACATTTCTTTTGACAAAGACTTTACTGATTCACAAATGAAGCACCTTGAGAACTTTTACTTTTCACACATGCTTCCAACATTAGTTGATGAATTTGTTGCAAAGAAAATTCATCTCTGCCCAAAACAACGAGTAACAACGTCGGAGGAGATGAGGAGATGTTCGGTGCTTTGCCTCACGGAAACATGGATCAATGAAGACACTCCTGACTCTGTTTATGAGTTGGATAATAAGCTATTTTTCAGAACGGACCGGTGCATCGAGACTACGGGGAAAACGCGAGGCGGAGGCGTCTGCATTTACGTTAACAAAGACTGGTGCACGAACTGTGCCGTTATCAGCAGGATCTGCTCAGCTGCTGTGGAGCTTTTAACAATAAGATGTCGGCCACATTATCTTCCCCGCGACTATTCAGCGATAATAATAAGCAATGTTTACATAGCACCCGATGCTAATGCCAACGACGCCCAGGGAGAAATTCATGACTTACTCACCTCGCTGCAGTGTAAATATCCTGAGGGGTTTTTCATTGTTTCCGGGGACTTCAATCACGTAGATTTACGTGTCATTCTTCCAACCTTCAATCAGCACGTTTTCACAGCAACACGAGGAAATAAGACACTAGACCAGGTCTACACGAATGTGAAGGGGGCGTACACGGCGAAGCCACGCCCACCGCTCGGGGCTTCCGACCATCGCTCCCTGCTATTGGTCCCTAGACAGCTCCCCCCACTCAGACGTCACAAGCCGGAACAAAGAGTGATCACATCGTGGCGCCAAGATAGTTCCCCCATGCTAAGAGACTGCTTTGAAAACACAAACTGGTCTGTCTTCAAAGAGGCAGCTACGAATGGAAGTTCAGTTGACCTGGAACTTTATGCTTCCTCAGTCCTGGGTTACATCAGTACATGTGCTGAAAATGTATCCATAAGAAAGTGTGTTAAATTTTACCCCAATCAAAAACCCTGGCTAAATAAGGATGTCCGCACCCTGCTGGCAGCCAGGGACACTGCATTCAAGTCTAAAGATACTGAGGAGTTGAGAAAGTGCAGGAGAGAACTGGATGATGGCATAAAGAAGGCCAAAGCCGCGTATGCACAGAGGATCGAGGGACAGTTCACCTCACATGATCCACGGAGCATGTGGCAGGGCATCAAATGCTTAACAGACTACAAGGGCAAAAGCAAACAATGCCCCAGGGACCCATCCCTGCCTGATGCCCTCAATAAGTTTTATGCACGTTTTGATGATCCAAACAGACCAACTAGCACCAGACTCACCTCATCACCAGACGAGGAGCACCTCAAAGTGACCGCAGCAGAAGTGAGAGGTAGTCTCAGAAGGATCAACCCTCATAAAGCTACGGGTCCAGACAACATCCCAGGGAAAGTTCTGAAGGAATGTGCGGACCAGCTCTGTGAGGTGCTGGCTGACATCTTCACCACCTCACTTTCACTGGAGTCAGTTCCCACCTGCCTGAAGACTGCCACCATCATCCCAGTCCCAAAAAGCTCCACAGTGACTGGTCTGAATGACTATAGACCGGTGGCTCTCACCCCGATAGTCGCTAAATGTTTTGAGAAACTGGTCATGTCCCACATCAAGACAACCGTCAACATCAGCGAGGACCCTCATCAATATGCATACCGTGAGAACCGATCAACAGAGGACGCCATCTCCTCTGTGGTCCACACTGCTCTCACCCACCTGGATCAGAAGGACTCATACGTGCGTCTGCTCTTTGTGGACTTCACATCTGCCTTCAACACCATGATCCCCCAAACTCTGATAGACAAACTATCCACACTTGGACTAAGCCCCTCTATTTGTAACTGGGTCTTAGACTTCTTAACAAACAGACCACAGTCCGTGAAGATCCACAACTTCTCCTCCTCCACCATCACCCTCAGCACTGGCTCTCCTCAAGGATGTGTGCTGAGCCCTCTTCTGTTCACTCTGCTCACATATGATTGTACAGCCACACTTCCAGGCTGTCATATTGTTAAGTTTGCAGATGATACAGCTGTGGTGGGATGCATCACAGATAATGATGAATCCAGCTACAGACAGGAGGTGGAACACCTGGAGAGCTGGTGCAAAGAGAACAACCTTCACATGAATGTGAAGAAGACGAAGGAGATGATTGTGGACTTCAGAAGGAACAAACACACCCACACCCCACTGTATATAGGTGGATCTGCGGTGGAGGTGGTCTCCAGCTACAAGTACCTGGGTGTACACTTGAATGATAACCTCAGCTGGAGCAACAACACCACCAGCCTGATCAAGAAAGGTCATCAAAGACTCTACTTCCTCAGACGGCTGAGACGAGCTGGTCTGAGCAGCCCAGTTCTCACCTCCTTCTACAGGTGTGCAGTGGAGAGCATCCTGTGCTCCAGCATCAACGTGTGGCATGGAGGCTGCACAGTTGAAGAGAGGAAAGCTCTACAGAGAGTGGTGAAGGCTGCACAGAAGTCTGTTGGAGTCAGTCTCCCCACCATCACAGACATTTACACCTCCAGATGCAGAAAAAGAGCCACCTGCATCATGAAAGACCTCACTCACCCAGCACACTCACTCTTTGCACCACTCCCCTCAGGACGGAGGTTGAGGAGCATCAAATGTAGAACCACTAGACTGAGGAACAGCTTCTACCCTGAGGCTGTCAGACTCATGAATAAATAAATAATAAGAATAAACACTGCAAAATGTCACATCATGTTGATACTGATCTGTTTCTTGTTGCTGCGTTCATCTGTGACCATCTGCTCATGTTCGTGCTGCTGTTTATAATGATGTTTTTCTACTACATTAGGGCTTAGTGTATTACTAGTTGATGTTTTTCTTAGTTAATCCTAGATGTTATTATTGTTTTTCTCTTGCATTTGTTGTTGGATGTAACTGGGACCCTGTGTACATAATCTCGTTTTCAACACATGTACCACATGCGGTGCAAATGACAATAAAGACTCTCTGACTCTGACTCTGAAATACCTGGATCTCTTAAACATACAGTAAATGAAAACAAATAATGAAATAGACAGGAAACGATCTTTAAAAACCTGATCATGAAAAAAGTGACATTTAGATAGAAACAGTATCCATCCATCCATCCATCCATCCATCCATCCATCCATCCATTTTCTTCCTCTTATCCGGGGTCGGGTCGCGGGGGTAGCAGCCTAAGTAGGGAGGCCCAGACTTCCCTCTCCCCAGCCACTTGGAGCAGCTCCTCTGGGGGAATCCCAAGGCGTTCCCAGGCCAGCCGAGAAACATAGTCCCTCCAGCGTGTCCTGGGTCTTCCTCTGGGTCTCCTCCCGGTGGGACATGCCCGGAACACCTCACCAGGGAGGCGTCCAGGAGGCATCCTAACCAGATGCCCGAGCCACCTCAACTGGCTCCTCTCGATGTGGAGAAGCAGCGGCTCTACTCCGAGTCCCTCCCGGATGACTGAGCTTCTCACCCTATCTCTAAGGGAGAGTCCAGACACCCTGCGGAGAAAACTCATTTCAGCCGCTTGTATCCGAGATCTTGTTCTTTCGGTCATAACCCAAAGCTCATGACCATAGATGAGGGTGGGAACGTAGATCGATCGGTAAATTGAGAGCTTTGCCTTTTGACTCAGCTCTCTCTTCACCACGACAGACCGGTACAGCGCCCGCTTCACTGCGGACGCTGCACCTATCCGCCTATCGATCTCACGCTCCAGTTTTCCCTCATTCGTGAACAAGATCCCGAGATACTTAAACTCCTCCACTTGGGGCAGGACCTCCTCCCCGACCCGGAGAGGGCATGCTACCCTTTTCCGGCTCAAGACCATGGCCTCGGATTTGGAGGAACTGATCCTCATCCCGGCCGCATCACATTCAGCTGCAAACCGCTCCAGCGAAAGCTGTAGATCACGAACTGATGAAGCCAATAGGACCACATCATCTGCAAAAAACAGAGAAGCGATTCTAAGGTCACCAAAACGGATCCTCTCAACACCTTGGCTGCGCCTAGAAATTCTGTCCATAAAAGTTATGAACAGAATCGGTGACAAAGGGCAACCTTGGCGGAGTCCAACTCTCACCGGAAACGAGCCTGACTTACTGCCGGCAATGCGGACCAAGCTCTGACACCGGTCGTACAGGGACCTAACAGCCCTTATTAAAGGGCCTGGTACCCCATACTCCCGGAGTACCCCCCACAGAACCCCCCGAGGGACGCGGGGGGTTCAGGACATCAGGACATCAGGACATGTATTTTATCCCCCACATTAAAAATGTTACTAGAACCTCCTTCTTCCACCTGCGTAAATCACTAAAATTAGAAACATGTAAAAATGATGCAGAAAAACTAGTTCATGCATTTGTCACGTCTAGACTGGACTATTGCAATGGTTTGTTATCTGGGTGTCCAAATAGTTCTTTAAAAAGTCTTCAGTTGATCCAACATGCTGCTGCCAGAGTCTTAACTGGAGTTACTGGGAGAGATCACATCTCTCCAGTTTTAACTTCTCTCCAGTGGCTCCCTGTCAAATCCAGAATGTTACTTCTAACCTACAAAGCCCTCAACAACCTAGCTCCATCTTATATTACAGATCTTATTGTTCCATATTTTGCTAACAGAGCACTTCACTGTCAGACTGCAGGTTTACTTGTGGTTCCTAGAGTTTCCAGCAGCAGAATGGAGGAAGATCTTTCAGTTGTCAGGCTCCTCTCTTGTGGAACCAACTTCCAGTTTGTGTCCATGAGGCTGACACATTGTCCAGTTTGAAGACTGGGATTAACACTTTACTTTTTCACAAATCCTATAGTTAGGGTCAGCTTGGGTTTCCTGAGCTGTCTCTTAGTTCTGCTGCTATAGACTTATGCTGGTTCCTCACCGCACGCATCTCGCGCAGCTGAAGCAGCCACTTTACATTGAAAGTCTATGTGGCCGCGCATCTTGGAGCAGCGGGGCTGTTCGCGGCGCATCTACAGCATTTGAAGCAGCGCGGCAGCACCCGGCAGCCCCTTGACACGCACGCGCGCAGCCAGCAGCCACTGTAGAAGCTGGGTTTGCCCTGCTTCTTCTGCTCGCAGATCATCAGCAACCACTCGGAACGGGACTTTCTGTGGACGAAAACAGCATCCGGTAGGAAAATATGGCATTTATAAAGTTTCTGCTTTTTTTTCGAGCGTACATCTCCCCAAAACATAAAAAAAAAAAGTTTTAATCTCAACAAATACTTTTTGAGCTGCAGTTCGGCTCGTAGAAAACACACACAAGTATTGACGAGGCACGTACAGCTGGTTTTATCTGCCCAGTGTACATAAACAACACGGATCTGACCAGGAAGGGAGCCACGACACGCTCCTCCCACTGCGCGTCTGCAGACGTTCGGTGGGGACAGACATCTGTTTACAGCAGCAAACACAGAGCATCAGGAGCATTTGGATGCGTTCAGTGAGGACCAGGCATTAGACTGCTGGAGGACAAAGTGACCTCATGTTTTCTCTCTGCTACTGTCTTTACTTACTCTGCTCAACCTGTTTTGTATTTGTAATTATTTTAATATCCTAACTTGTGTTTCTGTACATCTGGACCTGTCATTCTGTGTTTGTCTCTCCTTCCACTCCTCTCAACCAGCCGGTCAAAGCAGATGGACGCTTGTCCTGAACCTGGTTCTGCTGGAGGTTTCTTTCTGTTAAAAGGGAGTTTTTCCTTTCCACTGTTGCCACTGTGCTTGCTCAAGATGGGAGGCTGCAACGAAGCTAAGATTCAACATGTCTGCTAGCTTCATTAGCTAGTAGGAAAGGGGCCGATCCGATCCGGTATCGGCCTCCAATACCAGCATAATTTACATATCAGATTTTCCGATCCAATCCGTCGATATTTACGATCCATGATGCACGTTGGCTTCAAGCTATGGAATGGATTTCCTGAACGAAGGTGTGTCTCATGAACCCAGAGTAACAAGACCCACCTCACATTCAGGAAATCCATTTCATAGTTTGCAGCCAGCTACAATGTTCAGTAGCACTGTAGCTAACAGCTAGTCAACTTTTCATCGCAACATGTCCGCTGTGTGGAAGTATTTTACATTAAACACCACAGGACAGAAACGTCTGCAGAGCCACAGCACCACGTTAAACCACGGTCAAGTTAATTTTACTTTGGACATTCGAGCTCTGGGGCTTCAGCGGGACGCCACTCTCACTGAACCGAAACACAGGCATCCCGACCCGGCCAGCCGCATCCAGTCCGACCCGCTGTCTGTCTGCCCGTCTCGTAGGAGGGACAGGCTGAGAGCGGCTGACTGAAATCAGAGCGCCCGCCCCGGATTGAACAATAAAAACACACCGCTGAAGACATGGAGCTCAAATGTTCACTGAGAAGTTGCTAAACTTCATCATAATTAATGACCAACAGCTGTCAGCTGTAGAAAATGAAGGATTTCACAGCTTGATACTTGTAGCAAAGATATAGTTTACCCTCCAGGAGATATTTATCAGTACAACAGTAGACAATCATAAAAAAGCATATTAATTAAAAACTACAAGAAAGATGTAACAAAACAACAAAACGAAACATAAACAGCTACATTATAAATCTATGTAAAATACTAAAAACAGGAACATGTCTGTGTTGGTTTATGCCATGAACTTAGCAGATGTAAAACTATTTAATATTTTATTTATTTAATTCATTTATTCATTCCTTTAAAAGAGACTAAATAAAACAAATTCATCAAAAAGAAAACATTGAATGAAAAGAGTGCAGAAAAAGAAAAAAATATATATTCTCCCTTATTTAAAAGAATATACAAAATAACTTTGAACAAACAATCACTTAAATTAATCACTTTAATATCCACTTTAAAGCTAGGAATAAAATAAAACATGTTTTGTGTTAGCATAATTTAATCGTAACTTTGAAACTTATCCAACATTAATAAAACGTACCTCAAGTTGTCTTTGTTGACAGCATGCATAAATGTGTACACATTGTACTTGAGAGGAGATTATTACAGCCTCATATAAAATCAATGAGGATGATGATATTGGAACTGGATCGGTATCGGTCGATATCCAGATTTAAGTATCGGATCAGATCGGACGTCAGAAAATGTGTCTCTGTGCATCTCTATAGAGAGAACTTTACTAACTGTCTTTTCTATGTTTGTGAACGCTCCTGTAAAACGCCCTGAGACAACGTCGGTGTGATTTGGTGCCATTTAAATAAACTGAAGTGAATCCTTGTCGGCAGTCGTCTTCATCAGCACGAGTCCTGCAGTCGTTCAGAGAAACGTTCACAGCTGCCTTTTTAAAGACAGTCTGACTGAAAGCTCAGGCTGGAGTTGTGCTGTGCACGTTGTTTGTCCTTTTTAAAGACAGTCTGACTGAAAGTACAGGCTGGAGTTGTGCTGTGCACGTTGTTTGTCCTTTTTAAAGACAGTCTGACTGAAAGTTCAGGCTGGAGTTGTGCTGTGCACGTTGTTTGTCCTTTTTAAAGACAATCTGACTGAAAGTACAGGCTGGAGTTGTGCTGTGCACGTTGTTTGTCCTTTTTAAAGACAGTCTGACTGAAAGTTCAGGCTGGAGTTGTGCTGTGCACGTTGTTTGTCCTTTTTAAAGACAGTCTGACTGAAAGTTCAGGCTGGAGTTGTGCTGTGCACGTTGTTTGTCCTTTTTAAAGACAGTCTGACTGAAAGTTCAGGCTGGAGTTGTGCTGTGCACGTTGTTTGTCCTTTTTAAAGACAGTCTGACTGAAAGTCTCAGGCTGGAGTTGTGCTGTGCACGTTGTTTGTCCTTTTTAAAGACAGTCTGACTGAAAGTTCAGGCTGGAGTTGTGCTGTGCACGTTGTTTGTCCTTTTTAAAGACAGTCTGACTGAAAGTACAGGCTGGAGTTGTGCTGTGCACGTTGTTTGTCCTTTTTAAAGACAGTCTGACTGAAAGTTCAGGCTGGAGTTGTGCTGTGCACGTTGTTTGTCCTTTTTAAAGACAGTCTGACTGAAAGTTCAGGCTGGAGTTGTGCTGTGCACGTTGTTTGTCCTTTTTAAAGACAGTCTGACTGAAAGTTCAGGCTGGAGTTGTGCTGTGCACGTTGTTTGTCCTTTTTAAAGACAGTCTGACTGAAAGTTCAGGCTGGAGTTGTGCTGTGCACGTTGTTTGTCCTTTTTAAAGACAGTCTGACTGAAAGCTCAGGCTGGAGTTGTGCTGTGCACGTTGTTTGTCCTTTTTAAAGACAGTCTGACTGAAAGTTCAGGCTGGAGTTGTGCTGTGCACGTTGTTTGTCCTTTTTAAAGACAGTCTGACTGAAAGCTCAGGCTGGAGTTGTGCTGTGCACGTTGTTTGTCCTTTTTAAAGACAGTCTGACTGAAAGTTCAGGCTGGAGTTGTGCTGTGCACGTTGTTTGTCCTTTTTAAAGACAGTCTGACTGAAAGTTCAGGCTGGAGTTGTGCTGTGCACGTTGTTTGTCCTTTTTAAAGACAGTCTGACTGAAAGTTCAGGCTGGAGTTGTGCTGTGCACGTTGTTTGTCCTTTTTAAAGACAGTCTGACTGAAAGTTCAGGCTGGAGTTGTGCTGTGCACGTTGTTTGTCCTTTTTAAAGACAGTCTGACTGAAAGTTCAGGCTGGAGTTGTGCTGTGCACGTTGTTTGTCCTTTTTAAAGACAGTCTGACTGAAAGTTCAGGCTGGAGTTGTGCTGTGCACGTTGTTTGTCCTTTTTAAAGACAGTCTGACTGAAAGCTCAGGCTGGAGTTGTGCTGTGCACGTTGTTTGTCCTTTTTAAAGACAGTCTGACTGAAAGTTCAGGCTGGAGTTGTGCTGTGCACGTTGTTTGTCCTTTTTAAAGACAGTCTGACTGAAAGCTCAGGCTGGAGTTGTGCTGTGCACGTTGTTTGTCCTTTTTAAAGACAGTCTGACTGAAAGTACAGGCTGGAGTTGTGCTGTGCACGTTGTTTGTCCTTTTTAAAGACAGTCTGACTGAAAGTTCAGGCTGGAGTTGTGCTGTGCACGTTGTTTGTCCTTTTTAAAGACAGTCTGACTGAAAGTTCAGGCTGGAGTTGTGCTGTGCACGTTGTTTGTCCTTTTTAAAGACAGTCTGACTGAAAGTTCAGGCTGGAGTTGTGCTGTGCACGTTGTTTGTCCTTTTTAAAGACAGTCTGACTGAAAGCTCAGGCTGGAGTTGTGCTGTGCACGTTGTTTGTCCTTTTTAAAGACAGTCTGACTGAAAGCTCAGGCTGGAGTTGTGCTGTGCACGTTGTTTGTCCTTTTTAAAGACAGTCTGACTGAAAGTTCAGGCTGGAGTTGTGCTGTGCACGTTGTTTGTCCTTTTTAAAGACAGTCTGACTGAAAGTTCAGGCTGGAGTTGTGCTGTGCACGTTGTTTGTCCTTTTTAAAGACAGTCTGACTGAAAGTACAGGCTGGAGTTGTGCTGTGCACGTTGTTTGTCCTTTTTAAAGACAGTCTGACTGAAAGTTCAGGCTGGAGTTGTGCTGTGCACGTTGTTTGTCCTTTTTAAAGACAGTCTGACTGAAAGCTCAGGCTGGAGTTGTGCTGTGCACGTTGTTTGTCCTTTTTAAAGACAGTCTGACTGAAAGTTCAGGCTGGAGTTGTGCTGTGCACGTTGTTTGTCCTTTTTAAAGACAGTCTGACTGAAAGTTCAGGCTGGAGTTGTGCTGTGCACGTTGTTTGTCCTTTTTAAAGACAGTCTGACTGAAAGTTCAGGCTGGAGTTGTGCTGTGCACGTTGTTTGTCCTTTTTAAAGACAGTCTGACTGAAAGTACAGGCTGGAGTTGTGCTGTGCACGTTGTTTGTCCTTTTTAAAGACAGTCTGACTGAAAGTTCAGGCTGGAGTTGTGCTGTGCACGTTGTTTGTCCAGCACCAGCACAAAGCAGAACTTCTGTTGGGCCAGTCTGTGATCATCAGACAGTTCATCGTGCTGCTCAATCATCTGTTTGTAGGAAGTGAAGATGCTGAGTCGGTCCGGTGTCGCCGCAGTGATTTATACCTGTACTAGAGGTACGTGCTGATGCAGAACTGAGAGTCAGGTGCTTGTTGTTTTGTTTTTCAAATTTACATTTATTTTCAGTAATTTAGGCGATAAATTACTGTGGCAAATATTATAAAGTAAATGTTAGAGATGATTTCTAATCATAAATGCAGTAAATGGCACATCAATGACCATCGAAGACATAAACCATCATATAGACCTTTGTTGATTCATCAGAGTCAGTAATCATTTTGAGGGAGTGGTGGCGCAGAGGTTAAAAATGTGAGCTTGTGATTGGAAGAT
>JBBPBX010030464.1:0-35165 GCA_038048925.1 Garcialebias charrua
AATATATATTATATTATATTATTATAATATTATTATTATTGTAAACAGTAGTAATAAATGTAAAGCAGTAGTAATAAATGTAAACCGTATTAATAAATGTAAACAGTGAATGTAAACAGTAGTATGACTATAGGCAGTAATGAAATACAAACATTAGTGCAAATATGAGAAGTAGTGCAAACTGAATGAGCACATTTTTTTTTCAACCTTTATTTATACAGGCTAGCCTCGTTGAGTCACGGGGACTCATTTACAAGAGGGACCTGTCTCACTCACACCAAACAACCATCCACTCTCACACTCACACCTAGGGTCAATTTAGAGTCACCAATCAGCCTAACAAGCATGTTTTTTGGTCTGTGGGAGGAAACCGGAGTACCCGGAGGAAACCCACGCATGCACGGGGAGAACATGCAAACTCCACCCAGAAAGGCCCCGGACCGGGATTTGAACCGGCAACCTTCTCGCTGAGAGGCAGCAGCTCTACCAGTTGTGCCACCGTGCTACCCTGACCATGACCGAGAGTCTAGTGAATAACCCGTTTGATGACACAGAGTCCAGTGTTAAAAACTTTGTGTTGAGTGGTAATGTGTGAGAAAGTTTTTTGTGTTAAGGCAGTTCAAATGGGAGAGGAGGCAGAGCAGGCAGAGTGTTTAGCATTCTGACTGCCTGATGAACAGAGCTGTCTCTCAGTCTGCTGGTTCGAGCCTGGAGACTCCTCAGTCTCCTCCCTGATGGCAGCAGTCTAAAGCGGCTGTGTAGTGGGTGTGTGGGATCACCTGCCATGCAGTGGGCTTTCCGAGTGAGGCGTTTGCTGTGTAAGTCCTGCAGTGAGGGCAAGGAGGTGCCGACGATCTTCTCAGCTGCTCTCACGATGCGCTGGAGGCTCTTGCGGCATGATGCAGTACATGCACCAAACCACACCGTGATGCAGCTGGTCAGGACACTTTCTATGGCACCCCTGTAGAAGGTGCACATGATGGGGGTTGAAGCTCCAGCCCTTTTCAGCTTGCGGAGAAAGTAGAGGCGCTGGTGAGCCTTCTTGGCCAGTGCTGCAGTGTTCCTGCTCCAGGACAGGTCCTTCGAGACGTGCACTCCCAGGAACTTGGTGCTGTCCACTCTCTCCACTGTGGTGCTGTTGATGGTCAGAGGGGCATGTTGTGCATCCCTCTTCCTGAAGTCCACGACAATCTCCTTTGTCTTCTCCACGTTGAGAGTGAGATTGTTGTGTCCGCACCACAAGGCCAAGCGGCTCACCTCGTTCCTGTAGTCCGTCTCATCGTTGTTGCTGATGAGACCTACCACTGTTGTGTCGTCCGCAAACTTGATGAAGTGGTTGGAGCTGTACGATGGTGTGCAGTCGTGTGTTAGCAGGGTGAATAGAAGGGGGCTCAGCACACATCCTTGTGGGGCCCCTGTGTTCAATGTGATGGTGCTAGATGTGTTACTCCCGATCCGTACTGTCTGTGGTCTCCCGGTCAGGAAGTCTAGCAGCCAGTTACACATTGAGGTGTTCAGCCCCAGACTGTCCAGTTTATGGATGAGCTGTTGGGGGATGATGGTGTTGAATGCCGAGCTGAAGTCGATGAACAGCATTCTAACATAAGAGTCCTTCGTGTCCAGATGTGTGAGAGCTGTGTGGAGGGCAGAGGAGATGGCATCGTCGGTTGAGCGATTAGGTCGGTATGCAAATTGGAAGGGATCCAGGGAGGCAGGGAGGACAGATGTGATGCTTTTCATGACTAGCCGTTCAAAGCACTTCATCAGGATGGGGGTGAGTGCTACTGGGCGATAGTCATTGAGGCATGCGGGCGTTGCCTTCTTTGGGACAGGGATGATGGTGGTGGCTTTGAAACAGGTGGGGACGATGGCCTGGCTCAGTGAGATGTTAAAGATGTCCGTGAAGACCGCTGCGAGTTCCCCTGCACAGTCCTTCAGCACACGACCAGGTATGTTGTCAGGACCAGAGGCCTTCCGGGCATTAATCTTGATAAATGATCGCCTTACGCTGTCTGAGGACAGCGCCAGCACCTGGCCATCAGGAGAGGGGGGGAGTTTATGTGCAGGTGTGCTGTTACTTGCCTCAAACCGAGCAAAGAACTCATTCAGTTCATTCAGCGTAGAGGTTGAGCTGTCACAGGTCTGGGGGGGGGGGGTTTGTAGTTTGTGATGGTCTGTATTCCCTGCCACAGACTGCGTGTATCCTTGCTGTCCTTGAAACGGTGAGCTATTTTCCTGGAATACTGCTCCTTGGCCTTACTGATGCCCAGATCCAGGTTCTTTCTGGCTGCCCTCAGGCCCACCTGATCTCTCGCTTTGAAGGCAGCATTCCTGGCTCTCAGTCCACTTTACCTATAAAGGAATCACTCCTCTTAACATTCTAGCTACGCGTAGGAGTTAGAGATTATTAGTTATATTTTAAAACCCTGGCTACGGGCAAGAGTTAGACAATATTAGTTATATTTTAATGACATTCAGCTCGCGCTGAAAGGCGGAAATGGGTGCGCGCTTCGTGTTATTTACGTTCTAACATAAGCTGATTTGTAATCAGTTATTAACAAAAATTAAACTCAGAAACACTAATATATATATTCAGCTAACAAATATTTTTTAGCGGCGTCTCCTCTCTTAAAACACTGTAAGCGCGCACACAAGAACACTCCACCCACGTGAAGAGAACACCCCACCCACTTCCAGAGAACTTCCCACCCACTTCAAGGCGGCTCTGCGGCCAATGCGTAATGAGCGGGGGCGGGCCAGACCGGGCTCTGGGCCAACCAGGGGCAGGCCGGGCCGTTGAGGGCCGTGCAGAGCGAAAACGGCTAAAGTAGAGCCGCTGCTTCTCCACATCGAGAGGAGCCAGTTGAGGTGGCTCAGGCATCTGGTTAGGATGCCTCCTGGACGCCTCCCTGGTGAGGTGTTCCGGGCACGTCCCACCGGGAGGAGACCCAGAGGAAGACCCAGGACACGCTGGAGGGACTATGTTTCTCGGCTGGCCTGGGAACACCTTGGGATTCCCACGAGGAGCTGCTCCAAGTGGCTGGGGAGAGGGAAGTCTGGGCCTCCTTACTTAGGCTGCTACCCCCGCGACCCGACCCCAGATAAGCGGAAGACAATGGATGGATGGATTGCTGTTAATTTTTGACTGTGTAACTTTACAAATGGAGCCCCATACATTATGATATTGTAGAAAAAATGTTTTTGAAACTTTTGAAAATGTATTAAAAATAGATAATATAAATCATGTAACTCAGAGCCTGTGTGAGTCGAGAAAGAACAATAAAAGTCTGAGTTTGAACTGGTTTAGAGTTTGAAGCAGAGCTCTATTTTTATCATTTTATCAACATTCAGGCTCCTGTTTATTGATGAATTGTGCATTTTAGGGTGACACGTATTAGAATTTTGTACAATCTCATTGAAACTTTGTGCAAAGGGAGATTTGAACTTTTAACATGCTCTGCCAATCAAACATTATTTCTCTGCCCTGCTGCAGTTTGTCTACTTTTATACTGTAAGGTTAACCTCAGAGGTTTTGATTTGATTTGATTTGATGTTTATTCATTTTAAAAGAACAATACAAAACAGTTTCATCAGATACAAGTAGGATAAAATGAAAGGAGCAGAAAGAAGATGAAATCTTATTATATCTGCCCCTTATTTCACAGTTTGTTCAAACAATGATAACCTTCAAACTACATCACAAAATGAATAACTTCTTAATTTTTCTAACTGTAATACACAAACTACATCACAAAATGAATAACTCTACTTAATTTTTCTAACTGTAATACACAAACTACATCACAAAATGAATAACTACTGAATGTTGTCAAGTAACTGTAAATACACAAACAATGTGACAAATTATTATTATTATTATTATTAATTGTTCTAACTGTAATACACAAACACACTAAGCTACAACATATGTACAACATAAGTGTAATACAGAAACACACAAGGTGTTGAAAATCCTGTTGGTACAGTTCACAGTGCAAACCTCTGATCAGTAGACATTTCAACAGACTTGTCAAAGTCAGAGTCACTGTCTCAGGGAATTATGCTCTGTGGATCACCCCTCCACAACAATGCCCTCTCGCCCCACATGGACAGAGGGTGCAGCATGTGGTCCTGCAAGAGCCTTGGATTTATTTACATCAGTACAAATCAAAAAGCAGTGAGTGTAAATGAAAGGACAGCTGCTCAGTCTGGGGGAATCTGCTTGTCAATGGTTAAGGCAACCTAAAGCAAGAACTGCTCAGAATTTTTCACTGGATTCATAAATACTAAGGTATTCTTCTTTCTATGTACCTCTAAGGGATGTTCTGAGAATAGCATCACGCTAAACTCAATTGTGTTTCACTTTCTAATCATACATCATTAAGATGGTAACATATTCACAAGTTTATATTTGCAGATACAGTATCACCTTTTTGTACAACAGTCTGCCACATGTTGAGGTAGGGTTCAGTCAGGAATCTCAGATTTTAAACAGTTTTGTGAAAACAGAAATGTTTCTTGATGTTTCTGCCTCACATCCACATTAAAGTACTGTTCTTCGAGGACCTAATCACCACTTCTGTGTTTTCAAGAGGACAGCTCAAGCTTTTCAAAAACAATGATGTCATAGTTCCTCCTGTAGCCTGACCTTTGACCTCAAGCCTGGCAGTTGCAACAATTATGACAGATGACATGTTTGTGGTTTGGCTTCAAAATGCAGAGGCACAGCTACAGTAAGAGCTTCAGCTCCTGTATAAATAAAAATAAATAAATAAATGTCACATTTTTGTCATCTGTGTATGTTTCCCATACAAGACGAAATTCGTCTCTGCATTTAACCCAACCACCACCAGGTGGTGCAGTGAGCAGCCATAGAAAGCGCCCGGGGAGCTGGGGAAATCGGTCCTCCTCCGACAGGATGGCTTGGTCCACTTGCCAGCCATTGTGGAGATGTGGCAACATGTACGACATCTTTGATCCAGAATGAGTAAATATTCACCTGAACAAGACAACAGTTACAATAGGAAACAAACTAACACAGATACAGTACAGGGCTGCCAACACTCACGCAATGACCGTGAGACACACACATTCGAGGGGTTTCATAACTTCACTGAATGAACAAGATTATTAAACAGTAACAGCCTGAAATAAAACAAAGACCCCAATAACATCTGAGGGCAAAACAGTTTTTATCACTTAAACTGTCAACAATTCAAAAAATAAAAACAAATGTGGCCGGGGACAAAAATTGACCGTATACTATAAGGAAGCATTTCCCATAGTGAGAAATGTGAATAGATTTAAAAGACTTTACACCTGTCAGGCTCAACAATCCAGGATTGAAAAAAAACATCCTGGATTTTTTTTTTACCTGGATTATTGAGCATGAACTTTGATGTTTTGAACCCATTTGGCCATGACTGCCTCAAACGAGTCGGCGGGGGAGAGGGGAGGCTCCAGAAACCATCTTCTCAACATGAACTGGTGCTAAATATAAGACTGAGTTTGTTGTGTCTCCTCAGACGGATGAACACTTTGGATGGAAGACAAAATGTTTGAACAAAAAGAAACCGTCCAGAGGACCTGACTGGACTTTGTTGGATTTACACCTATAGTTTTGATCTTGAAAAGGGATTTTTTTTTTCTGTTCCTGGTTCTTAACACATACAAATTGTGGATGGAGGGTGGAGGAGCTCCAATGATTGTTCATGCTGCAGTCTGTTCCTGTTCTGCTTGATGGACAGGAACCACGCTGGGATGAAGGGGTGCATCATGTTTATTGACAACACCAAAAAGAGAAACGTGAACAAAATAAAATGTACGGTTGATGTGCTTAAAGTGGCAGCTCAGGTTATATGAATAAAATCTCATCAGATTATTCCTGATTCTCCAGAAGAATGTCAAAGTTCTGCTCTAGTCTTTTTGTTCTTGACCTTCCCCGGGGTCAACATTGGGTAGAGGTGGGGCAGCTGAATTGGGACGAGAGAAAGTCACGGTTCGACTCCCTGCCATGCCCACATGTCATGTGTCCATGAGCAAGACACCTAATCCCTAATTGCTGCCCAGATGCTTACATAGCTGCCCACTCCTCCACCTGGGTGTATCTCAGGTGTCATGGGTTAAATGCAGAGAACTAATTTCATCACTGAACAGGAACATACAATGATGACAACACATAGCACTTAACTTCTCCTTTCTCCACCAGGTGTCTGATGGACATCGCTCCAGCAGAAGACAAGGTCGTGGCTACAGCTCAAGACAAGGCAGTGCCAAGTCCAGAAACAGGGGGACCTATAGCCCCGCCCACTTTATCTGAATCAGCAGAGCGAGTCCGTCCTTCATCAAAGGATGTAGCACCAGGGTCAGAGAAGAAGGACCTGGAGAGTCCTGTCACCCAGCAGCCAGACCCACAATCTGCAGAGGACCCGTGCACCACCACAGAGAAGGTGACTATGTTCTGACTGGCTGGGCGTCTCCTGCAGTGGAGAACATGACTATACGTGCTAGGCCTTCAGTTAGGATGTGATACTGTAACATCCTCTTAAATGCTAACATTGAAGACACTATACAGCGTCACACTCCAAATAAATCACGTTCAGTTTTTCAATGCAGTAACTCGCTGACAGGAAGTGCTTCTCCTCTTTTTATCCAGCAAATACAACAACTGACTTATGGAGTCATTTCTTTTACAGTCACCAACAACAACCTGAACATAAATACCAACCCAACACTAAACAGAACAACCAGCAGGGACAACCATCTGAATACACAGCCTGAAAACATCCACCCATTTCCATCCAAGATTACCCAGCAGCCTCTATGGCTCACACTGTCTCTTGTTCAAGTACACTAGGGCCCAAACTTTTCCCTGTGAGGGCCACATAACTTTTCCCTTCTCTGGTGGGGGGCCGGAGTCAGTTTGTAACAGGAAATACCGGTAGTGTTACGATTGCAGGAGTGCCTAAATGTAAAAATGTATTGTTTTCCAGAAAGCACAATCAAATAACCCTCTCTGGGTTCTTCACAGAACAAAAGTCAGGAGATAAATAACAACACTATTAATAAAATAAATAATAACACTATTAATAAAATAAATAATAACCAAATAACCCTCTCTGGGTTCTTCACAGAAAAAAATCCAGGAAATAAACACTATTTATTAAATAAATAATAACCAAATAACTCGCTGATAGACTCACGGCATTAAAGACATCTTTCTTCTCGGGACACACCTCCTCCACGACAGCGTTCATGCATTTATTGACAAACTCTCCATCAGTAAGGTTTACCGCTGCTTGCTACCAGTTGAGCAACTCGAAAGCTGGCCCAAACAGATGACTGGTTCAGCTGAGCTTGGCGTACAAATGTATTCTGCTGAGCTAACAGTCCACTTTTTAGCTTTGAGAGTTTGTCTGCTCGCATTTGGCCTTGCAAGCTATCATACTTGTCTTTGTGATGGGATTCATAGTGTCGCCGCAGATTGTATTCTTTGAATACCGCCACCGCCTCTTGACAGATGACACAGACAGCCTTTTCTTTGCATTGAACAAAAAAATAATCCTTTGTCCACTGCAGCTTAAATGCCCTGCATTCTGAATCTATTTTTCTCTTACCTAATCTTTTCGCCATTATTCCGTTCTGTCTTTGAGAGGGGCGGGTTTAGGATTTTTTTCTGGGGGTTGCCAGATAGGGGCACAGACCGCAGAAGGGTGGAACAGAATGTCACGTTTTGGATGTGTCAGCGTTTTTCCCCAAACGCTGACACAATAAATTAAATGTGGAACAATAGTTCAAAATAGTTCATAACTAAGGAACATTTTATTGCAAAAGTCCAACTTTATTATCAAATACAAATACACATAAGAAAAAAAACTAAATGCTCTCTGGTATTGTTCTGGGGGCCTGACCAAATGTGGAGGTGGGCCGGATCCGGCCCACGGGCCGGAGTTTGGGAACCACTGAAGTACACCATTACAGTAACGCACAGAACTTCTTGTTTCAGTAACATTAAACATTCAATTTCATGTGACACATCACCAGTTTTTAGAACAACTGCAATTTGCTATTGAATGTGTCAAAAAATGTTCATATGGTCACAAAAGTAAAACATTTTAAGTTTTAGTTTTTAGTCCCACCCACTCCACATCAACTCTGTGATTTGTTAATTCTCCTGACAGTTATTAAACAAACATCCTGCATAGGTCTGTCGCAATAAACAATTAATCAATTAATCACACGATAAATGAAAATTATCAATCTCATTTTCATTATCATGAAAATTATCAATCTCATTTTCATTTATCAGCTTTATTGTTTCTTCGTGTCTCTCTTTCTACTGAAGATGCTGGATTTACAAAAGGCTCAACTCTGGTGATCTTCACTGACCCTGCCCTTTCTCTTTTCTCCTTAAAATCTGTTTTAATCATCCAAAATCACATTTTTGGATCTTTAAAAGCAGCAAAGTTGTGAAGCTAAGCTACGAGCTAAGCTAACAAGCTGACATCAGGAAAGAACCTCAGTCTTGTTGAAGCTCCAAAATTCCCAATTGAAACCTGTGCCTTTGTGAAAAAAGTTATTTTTCTCTGCAAAAACAAGCTGAGAACTTGTTTACTGAAATGCTATACTGAAGAGCTCAAACCACACAGAGCGGCCGCCATTTTAAGAACTAAAGAGAGACAGCCCATGTCACGTCAAGGAGCCTCCCTCCCATTTTTCTTCAGGAGACACGTTGCTCGCTTCCTCACTATCCAGCCTTCAGTTCAAATTGTCTTATACTGCCATCCAGTGGTCAAAAAGTTACTACACGCAAAACAAATAAACATTTCTTTGTAAATTTGACACTACTGTAATTACTAATTGTCAAATTTAAAACAATATTATCATTTATCGCAATAATTTCTGAGACAATTAATCGCCCAGCAAAATGTATTATCTTGACAGGCCTAATCCTGCAGAGACTCTTACTGAGTTCAGCCTTCTCTCCTGACAGTGAAGTCCTAACAAATGAGAGCTCCTTCTGCTTCTGCTTGGAAACCAACATTTAAAAGACTTGGCTTGGATAATTCTTTTTCATGACTTAAAGGGGACCACACATGCAAAATTCACTTTTTAATGTTTTTTTTAACTCAACTTTGGGTATGTACTTCATAAAAAAACAGTCCTAAGGCCAAAGAAATGCACCCAGTGGTTTATTTACTCTAAGTAGATTTATTTGTCTGTGATATAAACGGTTCGTTTCTCACTTCCTGCGGTTTGTGACGTCACAAACCGCAGCCACAACCCACCCCAACATGAGTCCAGCCCCTCACCTAGCAACCCCTGGTTAGGCTCAACCCACTTCTGTATTAAACACATGACTGTTGTTTTTCATGATTTCATCTCATCTTTTGTTTATATGTTCTTAATTTCATGTGTACAGCACTTTGTTGCAGCTGTGTTTTTTTTAAATGGCTTTATAAATAAAGTATAATTGTTATTTTTACGTTTTAGTTCAATTTTTAGTGTATTTGCGATCGCTCCCAACGCGCAGCCGGTAGAAATAAAACGAGCAGACCGCCGGCGTAGGGACCGGCGGCAACGGGACCCTCTTCTGGCGGATGGAGCGGAGCTTCAACTGTACAGCCTCGCTGCAGCCTCGCAGCAGCCTCGCAGCAGCGAGGACCTTCTCCATCCATCCATCCATTTTCGTCCGCTTATCCGGGGTCGGGTCGCGGGGGTAGCAGCCTAAGTAGGGAGGCCCAGACTTCCCTCTCCCCAGCCACATGGAGCAGCTCCTCTGGGGGAATCCCAAGGCGTTCCCAGGCCAGCCGAGAAACATAGTCCCTCCAGCGTGTCCTGGGTCTTCCTCTGGGCCTCCTCCCGGTGGGACATGCCCGGAACACCTCCCCAGGGAGGCGTCCAGGAGGCATCCTAACCAGATGCCCGAGCCACCTCAACTGGCTCCTCTCGATGTGGAGAAGCAGCGGCTCTACTCCGAGTCCCTCCCGGATGACTGAGCTTCTCACCCTATCTCTAAGGGAGAGTCCAGACACCCTGCGGAGAAAACTCATTTCAGCCGCTTGTATCCGAGATCTCGTTCTTTCGGTCACAACCCAAAGCTCATGACCATAGATGAGGGTGGGAACGTAGATCGATCGGTAAATTGAGAGCTTTGCCTTTCGACTCAGCTCTCTCTTCACCACGACAGACCGGTACAGAGCCCGCTTCACTGCGGATGCTGCACCTATCCGCCTATCGATCTCACGCTCCAGTTTTCCCTCATTCGTGAACAAGACCCCGAGATACTTAAACTCCTCCACTTGGGGCAGGACCTCATCCCCGACCCGGAGAGGGCATGCTACCCTTTTCCGGCTCAAGACCATGGCCTCGGATTTGGAGGAACTGATCCTCATCCCGGCCGCATCACACTCGGCTGCAAACCGCTCCAGCGAAAGCTGTAGATCACGATCTGATGAAGCCAATAGGACCACATCATCTGCAAAAAACAGAGAAGCGATTCTAAGGCCACCAAAACGGATCCTCTCAACACCTTGGCTGCGCCTAGAAATTCTGTCCATAAAAGTTATGAACAGAATCGGTGACAAAGGGCAACCTTGGCGGAGTCCAACTCTCACTGGAAACGAGCCTGACTTACTGCCGGCAATGCGGACCAAGCTCTGACACCGGTCGTACAGGGACCTAACAGCCCATATCAATGGGCCTGGTACCCCATACTCCCGGAGTACCCCCCACAGAACCCCCCGAGGGACGCGGTCAAATGCCTTTTCCAAGTCCACAAAGCACATGTAAACTGGTTGGGCAAACTCCCACGCCCTCCAGGACCCTGCTGAGGGTGTAGAGCTGGTCCAGTGTTCCACGACCAGCACGAAAACCACACTGCTCCTCCTGAATCCGAGGTTCGACTATCCGACGGACCCTCCTCTCCAGAACCCCTGAATAGACCTTACCAGGGAGGCTTAAGAGTGTGATCCCCCTATAGTTGGAACACACCCTACGGTCCCCCTTTTTGAATAGGGGAACCACCACCCCAGTCTGCCAATCCAAGGGAACTGCCCCCGATGTCCACGCGATATTGCAGAGTCGCGTAAGCCAACACAACCCCACAACATCCAGAGCCCTAAGGAACTCAGGGCGAATCTCATCCACCCCTGGAGCCCTGCCACCGCGGAGCTTTTTAACCACCTCGGTGACCTCAGCTCCAGAGATTGGAGAGCCCGACCCAAAGTCCCCAGGCTCCGCTTCCTCAGTGGAAGACGTGCCAGTAGGATTGAGGAGGTCTTCGAAGTACTCCGCCCACCGACTCACAACATCCCGAGTTGAGGTCAACAGCACGCCATCCCCACCATAAATGGTGTTGGTCGCGTACCGCTTTCCCCCCCTGAGACGCCGGATGGTGGACCAGAATCGCCTCGAAGCCGTACGGAAGTCATTCTCCATGGCCTCTCCGAACTCCTCCCACGCCCGAGTTTTTGCCTCAGCAACCACCCGAGCCGCATGCCGCTTGGACTGTCGGTACCTATCTGCTGCTTCCGGGGTCCCACAGGCCAAAAAGGCCCAATAGGACTCCTTCTTCAGCCTGACAGCATCCCTCACTGCCGGTGTCCACCACCGGGTTCGAGGGTTGCCACCACGACAGGCACCAACAACCTTGCGGCCACAACTCTGATAAGCTGCCTCGACAATAGAGGCGCGGAACATGGCCCCCGCCTCCCTCGGAACGTGTTCAAAGCTCTCCCGGAGGTGGGAGTTAAAGCTCCGTCTTACGGGAGACTCTGCCAGACGTTCCCAGCAGACCCTCACAATACGTTTGGGTCTGCCAGGTCTGACCGGCATCCTCCCCCACCATCGGAGCCAACTCACCACCAGGTAGTGGTCAGTTGACAGCTCCGCCCCTCTCTTCACCCGAGTGTCCAGGACATGCGGCCGCAGATCAGATGAGACGACAACAAAGTCGATCATCGAACTGCGACCTAGGGTGTCCTGGTGCCAAGAGCACATATGTACACCCTTATGCCTGAACATGGTGTTCGTTATGGACAATCCATGACGAGCACAGAAGTCCAACAACAAAACACCACTCGGGTTCAGATCAGGGGGGCCGTTCCTCCCAACCACACCCCTCCAGGTCTCACTGTCATTGCCCACGTGAGCGTTGAAGTCCCCCAGCAGAACAAGGGAGTCCCCAGGAGGCGCACTCTCCAATACCCCCTCCAAGGACTCCAAAAAGGGTGGGTAATCTGCGCTGCCGTTTGGCGCATAGGCACAAACAACAGTCAGAGCCCGTCCCCCCACACGTAGGCGAAGGGAGGCTACCCTCTCGTTCACCGGGGTGAACCCCAACGTACAGGCACCAAGATGGGGGGCAACAAGTATGCCCACTCCTGCTCGGCGCCTCTCACCAGGGGCAACTCCAGAGTAGAAGAGTGTCCAACCCCTCTCAAGGAAACTGGTTCCAGAGCCATGCGTTGAGGTGAGTCCGACTATTTCTAGCCGGAACCTCTCAACCTCACACACTAGCTCAGGCTCCTTCCCCACCAGAGAGGTGACATTCCATGTCCCAATGGCCAGCTTCTGTAGCCGAGGATCAGACCGCCAGGGTCCCCGCCCTCGGCCACCACCCATCCCACATTGCACCCAACCCTTTCAGGACCTTCTCCATACGGATTATTTACGGGAGACACTTGGTGAACTTTGTGTTGTCTTGACTGGAACAGCGATAACTCCCAAAATCGCCGCGTGCAACGAGCGGAGCTGGCGAACACCGGAAGAGGAACAAGCTAACATTAGCATCGGATTCGGGTGGTCTCATGCTAAAAGGAGCAGCAAATTGCGGCGCGCTCAGACGGGTTTCGGTAAGTTATCTTAAGCTAGCACTAACAGTAAGTCAAATGAGTAATAAAAAAGAGCTAATTTTAAAACAACACATTACAGATACTGGCTGTTACAGAGGGCGTAAACAGATCTTTGAAGGGCGTGGACTTCAGAACTCAGTATCAGAAACCGGTCGTTCAAAACGAAAGTTAAAAATGGCAGAATTAAAAAGGGTATAATTGATTATCTAAGAATTATTTTGTGTATTAAAATGAATTAATATTGTCAAGATAGCACACAGACATAACATAAAAATTTTAAAGACCTATATGTGGTCCCCTTTAAAAAAAAACTATTGCTCAACTACAAAATAGTTTACCAAAAAGAGAGGAGAAAAATGGTCATTAAAAATATATACATCCATTCATTATCTTTTACTCGCTTGTTTCTTTTCGGGTTGCGGGGGTCACTGGTGTCCATATCCAGCCATCACTGTGTGAGAGGCGGGGCACACCCTGAACGGGTCTCCAATTCATCACAGGAACACATAGAGACAAACAACCAGTCACACTCTCACTCACTCACACCTAGAGACAATTTAGAGTTACCAGTCAGACTAGCATGCATATTTTTGGTCTGTGGGAGGAAACTGGAGTACCAGGAGAAAACCTACAAATGCACAGAGATGTTACAGGTCCCGAGAGTCAGGACTGCTGCAACAGTGATGACACACCATCTGAAGAATAATAAAATTAGAAGTCAGAGATGACGACCATTTTCTTGCTTTTAAATCCAGAAAGCGTGTGAAGCCAACCGGAAGTCCGTCCCCGAAACCAACCTGGAAGCAACGCACCCCCCCAAAACAAAGGTTCCGCTTCGTCATCACCGCTCCTCAGGAAAACACTATAAAAATGCAGGCATATTAACTTGCCGAACCGCAAACAAAATATAACATATATTTGAAAATAGGATCAGCTGCACATGGAAATACTTTACATTCATAAGAAAACCAAATATTGTGGTGACATTTTTAGGTGCACCACACGCTCCCCAACTTAAAAGGTGGCTCCCGACACTTCAACGCCAGTGATAACATTTCACAAAATATTAACAACTTGGTTCTTGTCACAGGAACCTCACTCAAAAGAACCTTTCCCTTCAGTGTACACATCTCAGTATACCAAATTATAAGGCACTGCAAAAGGCATTGTCGTTGCATAAGGCACAGTCTGTTGAGTATAAAATTGCTCTTGTACAGGTTGCATTACCCATAATGGTGAAGCTTGTAACCCACACAGTCCAACATGACCTATGACCCCTTGTGGCTGATAGGAGGGCTGACCCATAGTGTTGTAGGTGAATGTCTGAGGTGGTCTCCTTGCTCGCGTAGACCTCCTGAGAAATTCCTCCTGAGTTGGTACTCGCTCCTCTTGCTCAATTTCAGGTTCAACCTGTTCAGTGTCTCTTCCCAGTTCTTGTTCTCTTTGTGCATCGTCCGTTTCACCGTTTTGGACCAGTTCATTTTCAGCTGGATGCTGAAAATTTTCATCTACAGTGTTCAGTTGAGAGTCCCTCTGTTGGTCCACGGGTGTGACAACTTGGCTTGACACTGGATGAGTTTGGGTGGCTGGTTCCTGTAGTCTTGTTGACACAGGTACTCTGAGCCAATAACGCATCCTGGAGTCACTCTCAGAATCTGATGAGTCGCTGTCTCGATTACTTTGGCTTGGAGTGACACGGTGGCCTCTGACTCTGCTCCTGATGGGTGCTTTATCTTTTCTGTGATCAACAGTTAAAGGTAAGTCATTCACCAGGTGCAGCAGATTTCTGTGGAGGACCCTGGTATTCTGGGCATTGTTCTCAGGACATACTTTGTAGATGGGGCTGTCATTGATCTGTTCTTTGACAATGTACACAGTCTGCTCCCAATATGACCTGAGCTTTCCAGGTCCGCCCTTTTCTCTCAGGTTGCGAACTAACACTCGATCACCAGGCTCCAAGACAACTCCTCTCACATGTTGGTCATAGTGTTTCTTTCCACGAGCGCTCGATTGCTGGCTGTTGTTGTTAGCAATACGATAAGCCTCTTTCATCCTCCTTGCCCACTCTTGAACATATCCATATGGTGTTTCACTGTCCTCCTCTGTGTTGAGTCCAAACATGAGGTCCACGGGCAAGCGGGGATGCTGTCCAAACATTAAGAAATGTGGGGCAAACCCTGTGGCCTCATGTTTTGTGCAATTATATGCATGGACAACTTGGGGCAGAAAGTCTTTCCAGTTATCCTTTTCTGCCTCCTCAAGAGTTCTCAGCATTTGTAGTAGGGTGCGATTAAATCGCTCGGCAGGATTTCCCTGTGGGTGGTATGGTGTTGTACGTGAGTGACTGACACCTGACAGCTGCTGTAGTCCCCTAAACAGTGAGTTTTCAAATTCACGGCCCTGGTCGTGATGTAGTCTAGCAGGGTACCCAAAACGAGGAATAAAATCGTTGTATAGTTTCTCCGCAGCAGTTTTGGCTGACTTGTTTCTGGTCGGCCACGCCTGAGCGAACCGTGTAAAGTGGTCAACTGCAACAAGGATGTATTCGTAACCACCTCTGCTCTTTTCTAGATGCATAAAGTCAATGGATACTAGCTCCATGGGTGCACTGGAACTGATGCTCCCCATGGGTGCCCTGACGTGTGTGGTGGGTTTCTTTTGTTTTATACAGGGACATTGTCTCGTCACATAAGCTTCAATGTCCTTCTTCATAAAGGGCCAGTAGAAGCGATCTCGGGCCAGGTTGATAACTCTTTCAGCACCGAGGTGACCCATGTCCTTATGAAGGAGTTTCAGCACCAAGGGCCTGTACTCTGCAGGCAGTACAAGCTGTTTTCTACCCCCAGCTTCTCTGTAAAGTAGCTCATTCTCCATCTTAAGTTTCCCCCACTCACGCATTAACCTCCGCACTAACCCATCTGCATTTTGTCTGTCTCTGTCAGTTAGTGTGGGTTTGGTCTCTTTTAACCTGAGGAGTTCTTTAATTGTCGTGTCTTGTCTTTGTGCTCTCACTAGCTCTTCATGGCTAATGCTAGGTAAGGCTGGTGCGTCTGGCCTAGTGTCCGACCCAATGTCTTGAGCCAGGTTTAAGGCAGCTACATAGGCAACATCACTCTTCTTTGCTACCTCACTCCCTTCCCATGTTGCACAAACAATGTCTCGGCTAAGCTCCTCTGTACATTCTCCAACATAACTGTCAATGTCCAGCGGAAGGCGTGACAAAGTGTCAGCGTCCACATTAACTCTACCAGGTCGGTACTTGATGTTAAACCGGAAATCTGCAAGCTCTCCTACCCACCTATGTCCTGTCGCATTTAACTTTGCAGTGCTCATTACATATGTCAAGGGATTATTGTCGGTATACACTGTGAACTCTGGGGCATAAAATAAATAATCCCTGAACTTCTCACAAATGGCCCATTTAAGAGCTAGGAACTCTAGCTTACCGGAATGTAAACAATAGTTTTTTTCAGCTGGGGTCAGAGTTCTTGAGCCATACGCTATGATTTTTAATTTTCCCCCCTGCCTCTGATACAACACAGCCCCGAGCCCTTTCTCACATGCGTCAGTATGTAAAACAAAGGGCAGTTCGAAGTCGGGGTAGGCAAGCACAGGTGGGTCGGACAGAGTGTCAATGAGCTGCCTCAGGATGTGGTCGTGCTCACCTGTCCAGCTGATAGGAGCCCTTGAGGGCAGCTGAGCACTTCGGGTTTTCTTGGGCTTGGTCTGAGTGTTTTCAGGACTCCCTTTGACTTGTAGGAGGCTGTACAAAGGTTTAGCAATCCTGGAAAAATCTTGAATGTAGGCCCGATAATAACTTAAAAACCCAAGCAGTTTTCTTAACTCACCCACGTTCGTTGGCGTCTTCTGACTGAGTGACTTGACAGCTTCATAGTCCTTTGGATCGATTCGGACCCCCTTTTCTGAAACCAGCCTACCCACATATCTGACCTCTGCTTTGAACAGTTCACATTTGGTTGGGCGAAGCTTAACCCCATGTTGCTGAAGAGCTCTGAGGACCTTGCGCAGCGCCTCAACATGTTCAGTGAACCCCTTTGAATAGCAAAGGATGTCATCCAGATATGGAATACAACAATCATCACGTAGGGTGTCTAGCATTTCTTCCATACTGCGTTGAAAAGCAGTGGGGGCATTACTGAGACCAAAAGGAATCCTTACCCACTCATATAGCCCCCAGGGTGAGACAAAGGCAGTCATATGGCGTGAACCCTCAGCCATATACCCCTGGTGGTAAGCTTTACCTTGGTCCAGAATGCTGAACCAGCTGTGGCCGCCCAGCGTGTCCAGGAGGTCCCGGATGCGCGGAAGCGGGTGGCGGTCAGGCACGGTCTTCTGATTCAACTGTCTGTAGTCAATGCAAAGTCTTAGCGTGCCATCCCGTTTCCTCACACACACTACAGGCGCAGCAAAGGGTGATTTCGACTTGACTATCCAGCCTTTGGCCAGTAAGTCCTGGATGTATTCTTTCACCTCTTTGTATAATGGCTTGGGGATGGCAGTGTATGTGCGTTGGACTGGGATGTCGTCTGTCAGGTTAATGGTCATGTTCAAACTCGGAATATTTCCAATGTCTCCATCATCTCGGGCAAAAGCATTTGATTCCTCAAATAACATTTGCTCTACTTCCTTTTGTTGTTCTGGTGTTAGGTGGCTAATATCCACTGGGGGGTGCCAGTGGGCAGTATTGGATGGCTCCTGGTCTTGACTAGACTTGCTCACAGAGTCAACAATACAGGTGGAGACTGGTGCTGTTTCACAAGGGGTTTTGGGTTGGTCAGTCTCAACTATTTTTGCAATAGGCTCAATAGAACCCAAAACTGTTGAACTGGGTAGTGTCACACTCCGGCTGGAATAGTTTGACACCTGTACTTTAATATACGGCCTCTCTGTCTTTTCTATCTGTAAAAGTCCCGCTCCAACACTAAGCTGTTCAAGGTGGACATTATCTAGTACTGGTTCAAACAACACAAGTGACTCTGTTGAGCTAATACTGTCTGGGACTCTACACTTAATGTAAGCCACCTGATTAGGATAGACTATTCCCCCTTTGAAACCTACTTTTACAGTAGCTGGCTCATGTATAGGATGTTCTTTAGCCTGGATGAAACTTACTAGGGTGCTTACAGTAGAAATGTCAGTCCCCATGGCTCTACCAATAAGCTCAATAAGTTTGTAGTTCCCCCCATTGTCTTTAATGAACTCGTGGATTACATTAAAGCCTACTATGGGTCTCTCGATCTTAAGGCGGCTCACAAGGAAGGGTACACGTATCGATAGGTCTGGGTCATCGTTGCCCTCAAGGTTGACTACAACTTCCACCCACCTATCATAAGGTACTGAGTCCCCCGTGACTGCCTTCACATTAAGTTCATCATCCATCAGTTCACTTAAGGATCTAATCTGTTGTCCGGGTAAGTATCTATTTAGCCATGCCTGATCTATAAGACTTACCCCCGCCCCCGTGTCTAATACCACCGTTGTAGGAGGTGGGGAAGAGACGACACAGGAGACGGGATATAGTTCTTCACTTTTAATCAACTCCTACTAAACTGGCGGGAAAACCACCCAACACCGCCTTATATACCAACACAACATCCGGTCCTCTGGACCTTTCACAATAAAAGCATCCTGTAACACATTCGGTCCACTGGGTGTGAGTAGAGCCCCCTAGTGGTCCACCACACACGCCCCCCCAGAACACCCAGTAAGGTCCATCACTAGTCCCGCATTTTAGGTTTGATTAAACGACCAGAACGGCTGAACCTGGGCCCTGCAGAACCAGTCTGATGAAGCGGAGGGCTCCGAGGAGGGCCTGCAGAAGATTCGGGCTCCAATGGACGTTGAGAGTCTCTGGCAGGGGGACAGCAGTCCGTTAACAATGTGGATGGAGGTCTGCCCCTGCGAGGAGCCTGGGCCGTAACAACCTGATCATCTGACATAACATGAGCTGGTTTAAGCCTATCGATACAGACAGTCTCAGTACGACCCCCTAAATCTAAAAGGAAATGTTTTGGACCTGGTTGAAGAACCCGAAACGGTCCATCATACAAAGGCTGTAGTGGTGTCCTGTGTGCATTGTGTTTGACAAAAACAAATTTAGAGGACTCCAGACTCTTAGGGACAAATGACTGCGGTAAACAATGGTGTACCGGGCCGGGGACACGAAAAGGGGCCTCCTGAGGTGAAAAATGGAGCAACGGTGGAGCAAACTGTGGTGAGGGTACCTCAGGTAAAAACTCACCGGGGACGCACACAGGTTGACCGAAAACCAGTTCAGCCAGGGAAGAGCTCAGGCGGGCGCTGGCGCTGTCGTTTCCCTGCGGCTTGAAACTGCACGGTGGGACGCACCGTCGTGCTTTGGCGCCAAAACGCTGGTGGAAGAAACAAAAGGCAGCTCCTGACCGCCTGCGGGCGACCCCTGCTACGACCACTGGCTCGTCCGGCGCTGAGGGCGATGCTTGAAGCTCGGGCGCCGCTGGAGATCCGGGGACCGCCGCTTGGACCGCGAACGTCCTCGCAGCCAGCAGGATGCGGTCGGCTTCGCGGGCCAGCGAGCGGTAATCCTTCTGCTGCAGAAACGGGGAGTTGGCCAGGGCAGTGCGCACTGGAGCCGGGAGCCGGCGGAGGAAGAGGTGGAGAAAGAGAAACTCACAGTCAGCTGAACCCCTCAACGACAACATTCCTTCCATGAGCTCAAGAGCTGTGCCATCGCCCAAATCGGAGAGGGAAAACAGTTTCTCGGCGCGCTCCGCGTCCGAGAGCGTGTAACGCTGCAGAAGGAGCTCCTTGAGGGCGTCGTATTTTCCTTGTGCAGGAGGGTCTTCGAGCAGGCTCATTACCCGCTGGGTGGACAATGGGTCCAGTGAAGCGACCACATGGTGGTATTTGGTGTCGTCTGCAGAGATCCCGCGAAGAGCGAACTGTGATTCGACGTGGGCGAACCACGACCGAGGTGCGTGCAGCCAGAAGTCCGGGATTTTAACGGCCACCGCAAAAGCGAGCGGGGCCGCCGGTGGAGGTTCCACAGCAGCGGACAGCTGAGGAGAGCTGGCTTGACCTTCGGATGTCGTCATTTCAATTCACAAGGGTCACCAGTGTAGGAGGTGGTGAAGAGACGACACAGGAGACGGGATATAGTTCTTCACTTTTAATCAACTCCTACTAAACTGGCGGGAAAACCACCCAACACCGCCTTATATACCAACACAACATCCGGTCCTCTGGACCTTTCACAATAAAAGCATCCTGTAACACATTCGGTCCACTGGGTGTGAGTAGAGCCCCCTAGTGGTCCACCACACCGTTACAAGGTAACCTGCCATCATACATTTCAGAAGGGACTGGCGACCTACTAGGGGAGCTACTAGAACACGTGGTGTTTCTTTGTCAGTTCCTTGCGAACATGCACCTAACATCTCTCTGTCAGTAGTGGTTTTGGCCCTTTTCTTTGGGTGGGACTGCTGAGGTTTGCCGATCAGAGGTGGTCCCCCTGCTCTGATCGTCTCCAGTTTCCCGACGGCTTAGTTTTCTTCAGGCACCCTACAGCACGATGCCCTTCCTCTCCGCAGACGAAGCAGTGGTTACAGTTCGGGTTGACTTGAGAAGCAGAGTTCTGACAGCTCTTTCTTTCTCTTTGAGATCTTCTCTCTGGTTGGGGTCTTGAGCTCCTCTGCTCTGGTGCTGGAACATGAACTGTCCTTGCTTTCAGGTTTTCCATAGCTTGTGTCAGTGCTTCAACCTGGGCGCTGAGTCGTTGGAGTGTGAAATCATTATTAATAATAATAATAATAATAATAATAATGAATTCAATTTATAACGCACTTTTCATTAGTGAAAATCTCAAAGTGCTACACACATTGAATGCTGCACACATTCATACACCAGTAGCGGCAGACTTCCATGCAAGCTGCTTTCCAGTCCTACCGGGAACAACTCGGGGTTAAGTGTCTTGCCCAAGGACACAAGGACACATGGTTTGGGGAACTGGGATTTGAACCGCCAACCTTCCGATCGGGGGACGACTGCCATTACCACTACGTCATGGTCATGTTTTGATTTACTGTCACGTCGTCCTTTGTTTGCTCTTTCAACTCACTGTTTGTTGTGTGGGCATGACTCACTTTGATGGTAGAACTACGGCCAAGTCGACGCTTCCGCTCACTTTCCTCTGCCGTGGTCTTTATTACTTGGCGAAGCAGTGCCTCATCACTGACAGTGGGGTCACCCAGGAGGGTCTTGAGGTCTCTGCGAACACTGTCGTACTTCTCCCCTATGCCCTGGCAAATAGTGTTGAGAAAGACACACTGAATTGTGGATATATCGTACTTAACGACTGAGTCTGGTTGTCTGAGTGAGAACCGGATCTTTTGTTTCAGTCCAATCATTCTATATAAAAACTGCTGAGGCGTCTCATTTTCAAACTGCTTAGCACACATTAAATCTTGAAAGAGTTCTGTGCTGCTTTTCTCACCTAAGTGAGACTGCAGGAAACTTTTAAGCTCAGAAACTGTGAGATCGTCTTTTATTGTTAACATATCTCTGAAGTTACCTGGTTTAATAAGACGTAGCACTCCTCTAATCACCTCATTTGGAGTGTGATTCTCCCTGAGACCCTCATCTATCTGTTTACAGATGCTGTTGTACCCAATTTCTGATGTCGTGTCACTAATCATTCCACCATGCACTTTGAATTCTCTGCGTGACAGCAGTGGTAAATCTTTCATGGCTATCATACTCTCACCAGTGTAACTTGGAACGTTCTCTGAACAAGGGACAGACCATTGGGGTGGGCACAGAAGTTGATGGGGTTGGAGAGTCGGGACAAGTGGGTCCCCTGTAGCTGGTGGAACTGATGCCCAAGTTACCTGCTGGTTGCTAGATTGGCTGGTGTGAGGTAGTGTTGGATTCAATCCCTGTAGGTCTGTGTTGCCATCGCTGTCTTGTGGCTGAACGCGGGGGATGGCCTGCTCACTTGTACCTGCTTCAGCTTCAAAAGGCACTGTAGGTTGTCCACGATTCACCATGGTCCCATCTATGATATATTCCAGTCTTTTTAATAATGGCAAACCCTGGTCCTCCCGACCCAGGATTGTCGAACATGACAGGTAGGTAGTTAAATATTCAACACAACTTTCTTCATCGTCTCGAATCAACTTACTAGAGTCCAGTCCTTCAACGTCTCCAAGAGAAGTTGCGATGAGGTGGGCTTCACTACCTGTTAGCTGGTGTAACTTCTTCTTGATGCTCCAAAGAAGTTGTTTTCTCTCACCGGAAGACATCTTGCTGATCTCGGCCGCTTGAGTCCACAGTGCTGCACTCTGTAGGCGGGTACACCCTTTTCACTGGTTACCGGCCTCACCTCTGCACACTGGGTCACTCCTGGCACTGAGAACGTGTAGCACGAGAGGTCCTGGTGGTCAGTATCATTGGATCAGCAGTAGCCCATGGATGTGTGGCGTGCTGATCCCGGACGAGCCCCCACAATCTGTTACAGGTCCCGAGTGTCAGGACTGCTGCAACAGTGATGACACACCATCTGAAGAATAATAAAATTAGAAGTCAGAGATGACGACCATTTTCTTGCCTTTAAATCCAGAAAGCGTGTGAAGCCAACTGGAAGTCCGTCCCCGAATCCAACCTGGACGTAACGCACCCTCCAAAACAAAGGTTCCGCTTCGTCATCACCACTCCTCGGGAAAGCACTATAAAAATGCAGGCATATTAACTTGCCAAACCGCAAACAAAATATAACATATATTTGAAAATAGGATCAGCTGCGCATGGAAATACTTTACATTCATAAGAAAACCAAATATTGTGGTGACATTTTTAGGTGCACCACAGAGAGAACATGCAAACTCCTCCCAGAAACGTCCCCGGACCAGGATGTGATTCAGGGTAAACTGCTCGCTGAGAGACAGTAGCTCCACCAACTGCGCCACCGTGCTGCCTTAAAAATATATTATATATTAAATTATATTAGATATAAATTTATAATATTTGAGTAAAGCTTTAAATGTACTACTATGTTGTAGTAGTAGTATGGTAGTAGTGGTAGTAGTAGTAGTAGTGTAACATTTCTTATGTGCTGAATTATTGGGCCTTCTCTGAAGATATTGAAGGTCCTGCGGGTTACCAACTGCAGTCCTGTTCTCTTATTGGCTGTGTGTTTATCCTGCATTCTGATTGGCTGTGGCTCTTGTCTTGATGAGCATAGTGAACCATGGGCGTAGCCAAGATTTTATGAGGGGCGGTTAGTTTGAAGAAAAAGTGGACCTGTAGGACTACTCTGATTGGTTCATTGGCGGTGGTACACGTTACTTCAAACGTGTAAACAAGCTAATTAGCTAGCTAGTTAAAACACTGCTGTGTGAGGTAAATCTGTGTTACCAAATAGGTGGTTGTGGTTGTGAGTGGAGAAAGAGCAACACACTGAGAGGGGAATAGCGTGTGTGTCTAGTCTTCTATTCAGAACTCATCCCAGAGACACGAACGAACACTTCGGTACTCCGAGTCCCGCCCGAACATACACTGAGAAAAAAAAAATACCACAGAAGAAGAACGAAAGACGTCATCCTCTTAAAGGCACAGTACCACTCCTTAACTCTAACATCAAACGGTACTACTTAAAATACACAAATGAACAGTTGAATCAAAAACCACAATGTAATTTTACCGTTTGAATCCACCGTGTTGCCTTCCAAGCCAGGATAGAGTGAACGTCGTCTTCACGGGAGTTGTAGGCAGGACTTCATAGGCAAAGTGGGCGGTTCGTTCGAACCCCCCGAACCCCCCCGGCTACGCGCATGTGAACCCACTGTCAATAAGATTCTGACTTTGGTCTTTGTTGGACAGCAGGTGAACTGTTAGTATTTAGTAACATTGTTAATGTCTTGTTTTTCTTTAAAACTTGTGTGATTTTGTTTTCTCAGCCTGGGACTGCAGCAGCAGCTGAAGATTCTGGATCTGGAGGTGAGATCTGAAAAGAACAGATAAATAATTAGTAGTCCTGTGTTCTTGTGTGCTTTCTGTTTTGGTATTTTACAGAACTGAGTTGTGAACGTTAAGGTTTAATCTTAAAAGTTGAAACTCTGCAAGTGACGTTAAAATCAGTCCCTGCTGTGATGTCCTCATGCTGTCACTGATGTTTCTGTCTAGTTCTCATCATTTGTGCTCCAATAAAGAGCTTGCTGCTTCGATTCCCGCTTGCTGCCGATTGTCTGGAGAGCTGCAAGAAGCTGGTGCACGAGCTGCACCTCACACCCCCCGTGCTGTCCTCACCGACTGTGCCCCCGGCCCTGGCTCAGCTGACACAGCAAGTGTCGCAGCTTCACAAGCAGGCGCGCCAGCACTGCAGAAACATCTCCAGCCGCTTCCGACGCCTCGACCCCCAGCAGCAGCCTTAACTCAGTCACCCATAAAGAACCTCGTAGAAACCTGATGCAATGTAGCTCCGCCGCTTGAAAGTGCCAAACGTGCAGAACGTCACCAGGCTTTGCTGCTTCGCTTTGTTTAGTTTGTTCTTCCACGTAGAAACACGAACTGTTGATCACATTTGTTGATCAGGTAAACAAACAGCACAAACACTGATTTAAAGTATCAATTAACTTCATTTTCCTTACGTTAAAATGACTCCATCACATTTTTAGCAGAAATGTGCACCAAAACATTAAACCCACCTTCTGTCCTCCAGCTTTTGACATTCAGAATTTATTTTAAATTCATTATCAAAACCCATCCATTATTTTGATTGTCTGTAAACTGTAAGAATTTGTCATAAAGGTGTTGCTTTTTGCATCAAATCAACACAGAAATATAATAATAACAGTAGTGTTGAAACATAGCAGACAACCTAAAGCAACAGTTGGTTTCTTTACACTGAGCTTTTAGTCCAAGGATGTCCAAACTTTTTTTGTGGGCCAAAACTGTTGAGATGAAAGGGCTCATGGACCACAAACATTTTGAATTTAGGATAATAAAGTGTACATACTGTGAATTATTTTTTATTTTTATGAACAATATAAACAATATTTTGGAGAAAATACAAAAAATATATTAATTTTGATAGAGAGGAGTTCTAAATTGTTATAGAGCCAAAATATTAAGAGCCTCATAAACATTAACTGTATATTTAAATAAAATTTATTTGATTTGTTGAGTCTGTTTTTTGTTGTGCTTGGGGACTGCTTATTAAAGCAGCCACATTATTATCCACCTGACAAGGGTTTCTTAACTTTATATCTTACCCTTTAGTCAACTTTAATGCGGCCCGAACTGCAATGGGTGTATATATAACAAATATATAAAAATGGTCAGCTCGGCACCGTGACGTATGCTCTTACTTTTGTTGGTGTTTCGAGTTACCATGATGATGTAATTTGCTAGGTGAAACGTGATAGGTGAAAATCTACGAAGTAGTGATGTTACATTTATTTTAGTATTTCTGTGGCTTTATAAACCCTTCCCACACTCTTGCAATGTTCTAAACTCTCTAAATGCTCTAAAAGAGCACAGTGAAAGAGAGCAGACAGACTGATGCTACAGTTACTGAGCCAGTCAGCGCCCAGGATACAGAGCACAATGCTCTGGTTGGTCGCCTTACATCAGTAATCAATCATGTGTCGTGTACAATCTAATGTTGACAATCTGTGAAACAGTGAGTCCACGAAAGTCAGATCACGAAGTATCGAGGGACTACGGTACTATGTAAACTTAGATTGTCTGTCTGTTAGCCACATATCTCGTGAACTGCTTGTTGAATTTTTTTTTTACTCACAGAAAGTAATTATCCGATGTATCTCTAAAAATGCTTAATGTTTGGAGCCATTTTGAGTCAAGATGGCTGCCACAGCTACCTCAGAACACATATTTTTGATTGTAACTCAGTCATTATTTGATATGTTGAGCTGAAATTTGGTATGGCTGTTGAGAGTGAGTTGTTATACAATATTGATGCAAATCAAATATCCAAGATTGTCACATTTGCTAAAAGTGAAGAATATGATAATTCAGCTATTTTAAACTATTAAGCTGAAATTTAGTGTGATAGTGACAGCAATGCACAAGACACTCTGAATTCAACAGCAACCTCTGTCTGCTACTACAGCCCTGGATGAAACTGAATCTGTCTACTATGCACAAGCTGGATGAGGAACCCAGCATCCAAGAACTAAACAAAGCCATTGACAACCTGGCCTCAAGGAAGGCCCCAGGCAGTGATGTCATAATACCCAACCGGTCAAGCAATGCAAAACAACACTCCTGCAGCCTCTGCATGAGCTGCTGTGCCAGCGCTGCCAGAAAGCCTCTTTGTACAAAGTACATGACTGCACCAATATCCACACCATCAATACAATTGTGAAGTTTACTGGTGACACCACTGTAGCAGGTCTAACCAAACCAGCTCTCCACTACAGGAAGGAGGTTCAACATCTAGTTAGCTGGTGTTTGGCGACCTGGTGCTGAACACCATGAAGACTAAAGAGATCTTTGCTAAATTTAGGACAGCAAAAAATAAAAACATCCCCACACCTCAACACATAATTGAAGCAGAGGTAGAGATTGTTCATGACATCAAGTTCCTGGATGACCACATTACAAGTGATCTCAAATGGACCAGTGACACCTTCCACCTGGTAAAAAGGCACAGCAAAAACTTTTCTGAGGAGATGGAGAAAGGCAGGTTCAGCTAGTGAACTTTTACAGAACTACTAAAAAGAGGATTTTGTGCCACTGCAGCAACTTGTGGTTCTTCAGTTGCACTGAAATGAACAGAAAAGACTGGGCATAGGGCTGGGCGATATCTCAATATTTTAAAAATATATGAAGATACATTTTTTTTTGCGATATAAGTTGAGACTATCTCGATATAAGCAATAAAGTTTTATACTTTGAAATCCTGCCGTCTATTTCTCCCAGGGGGCCTCCCTCCTTCTCCCTCTTTGAACACAAACACAGCCCTCAGCCGCGCTCCCCCTCCCCTTCCTGCTTCCCCAGGTGGAGGAGACGTTTAGCAGCAGTAAACACAATCCCCTGAGTGTGTGTGAAGCTACAGGTAGATGACAGACATGTCTTCTTACTTGAAACAAGACGGCTAAAGCGTTAGCCGTCTTGTTAGCCGCTAAGGACGGTATCTTTATCTTTAGCGATATGATAAACTGCTGATTTATTAATGTTGCGCTTCCTCTCTGTGTGCCTCTAAAAGGAACACAGCACAGCTAAATGAGCTCTGAACCATTTCAAGTAAGAAGACAGCTCTGTCGTCTACCTGTGGCTCCCAGGTTCCAAGTGGAGGCTCACTTTACAGCAGTTCACACAGGATGAATAACGTGAAGGTGGCGCAGCTGAATGGACTGTACTTACACAGAACCTTTCTATCTTATCAAGACACTCAAAGCTCTTTACAACACAATCTGCCTCATTTACCCATTCAAACAGCACTCTGCTAGATGTGTACAAAGAATAATCAGAGCTTTATCACATTCATACGCTGATGGAACACACATCAGAGGCGGCCGTGGTGTAGTGGTAATGGCAGTCGTCTCCCGATCGGAAAGTTGGCGGTTCGACTCCTGGGACCCGCACCATGTGTCGTTGTGTCCTTGGGCAAGACACTTAACCCTGAGTTGCTCCCGGTAGGACTGGAAAGCACCTTGCATGGTAGTCTGCCGCCACCGGTTTATGAATGTGTGTAGCATTCAATATATGTGTAGCACTTTGAGATTTTCAGTAATGAAAAGTGCGTTATAAATTGAATTAATTATTATTATAATGAGGGGTTCAGTGTCTCACTCAGGAACACTTCATGTGACTGCTGGTGGAATTGAACCCCCAACTCTCCCATTGAAGAACGACTGCTCTAGCCTCTCAACCACAGATGCCCCCAGCTGAAGACGATTATTTAATACTGTATATGTAATTTTTTTTTCTTCTTTCGGCTTCTCCCTTCGTCAGGAGTCACCACAGCGAACTAGTCGCATGAAGACTTGGCAAATGTTTTTACGCCGGATGTCCTTCCTGACACAACCACAGACCACTGAGCTACCACAGCCCTCTGTGTGGAGCAGAGAGCTGATATCTAAGGTTCCCGGGGAAGCAGATGGTGTGGGTTATTTAATATATGTAAATAAATGTCTAAAAAATTAACTATTTAATAATAATAATAATGTCACATTTTTGTCATCTGTGTATGTTTCCATACAAGACGAAATTTGACTCTGCATTTAACCCAATCACCATCAGGTGGGGCAGTGGGCAGCTATAGAAAGCGCCCGGGGAGCAATTGGGATGAGGTGTGCTGCTCAAACACACCACAAGTTATTTAGCCTATATGTAAATTGTTTATTTTTTAGGCATTTATTTTGTACAGTTACAGCTGTTAATAAATATGCCTGTGTGACAATTGGGACAAAACTTTGACTCAAATATATTTTTGTTATTACTTTATGGAAAGAAAAAATATTGAGATATATATATTGTATATTGCGATTTTTGTAAAAAAAAAAAAAAAAAGTGATATTAATTTTGGTCCATATCGCCCAGCCCTACTTGGCACGCATTTTCAGGACAGCCGAGAGCATTATAGTAGCAGAGCTACCCAGTCTGGACTCAGTTTATTCTAGTCAGCTAAGAGATTGTGCCAATATCAGCTGGGTGAAGCACTAATGATGCTAGATGACATCAACATTGCAACGTCAATGTAATTATTTTTTCATAATGCAGTGGCAGCTCCTTGCAAAATTATTACCGGGGTGGACATAAATTTCCGGAGTCACTAACCACCCAAATTTTACAAATTGCGTTATATTTTCTGTGCTAATAATATGATATTTGAGCTCACATCAGATCCAATGTTAGTGGGCGCATTAATGTGCTAAAACCAGCAAAATGTGTCCACAGGGCAGAAAGTCTGATCCTCCAAATGAGACTATTGGAGTTGGCTGTTCGGATCACTGGCAACATGTTCCAATCCACTTGATGAACTCAGTAAGGTGAATGGTACCGTATAGCAGTAAACAAGTACAAAACTGAGATTTATTTTTTTCTTCTTTTTGGTTGCTCCATTCTTCAGGGTTGCCACAGCGAACAAACTTGCACAAAGACATGGAAATTATTTTTTCGCCGGGTGCCCTTTGTGATGGAACCACAAACCACCAAGCTACCACAGGCCTCTGTGTGGAGCAGAGAGCTGCCATCTATGGTGCCCTGTGGAGAAAATGGTGGGGGTTAAGAGCCTTGCTCAAGGGGACAGAGTGTATCAAACAAGGGTGGAGGCAGGTGTGGCACCGTGCTTCACTTTTCCCACCCACATTTTTATGATACTGTTCCAGCCCCAAGCCTGGGTAAATTGTGGAGGTTGTCAGGAAGGGCATCAGGTGTAAAACACTTTTGCCAAAACATGAATGCAAGTCTGTCCAAATGTTGTGAGATGGAGGGAGAAAATTATAGTTAAGTGTAGGACTGAGGGTAGTAACTCTAAATGTAGGGACAATGACACAAAAGAGTAGATAGCTGGCTGACATGATGCACAGAAGGAAGGTAGATGTTTTGTGTCCAATAATACCAGTGTTATTTTGGGAACTGTTTACATTACACCCAACGCTGTTGCTGAGACTACGTGTGATGTCATCCGCTCCAAGGTTGCTAAGTTACAGACACAACACCCTAGTGCATTTGTGGCAATATCTGGTGATTTTAATCATGTCTCTCTCTCTGATACACTTCCGACATTCCAACAGTTTGTCAGCTGCTTTACCAGAAAAAACAAAACGCTGAACTTGTTTTATGCAAATATCAAGGATTCATACATCGCTAAAGCAAGACCCCCTCTTGGCAAATCAGATCACAATCTTGTGTTTCTCTGCTCAAATTATAAATCTCTTGTTCAGAGGCAACCTGTAATAAAGAGAACAGTGAGACAATGGTCAATGGAAGCTGAAGAAGCCATGCAGGGTTGTTTTGAGGCTACAGACTGGGATGCACTGTACCAGCCACATGGAGAGGACATCAATGCCATGACTGAGTGTGTGACCAACTATATAAACTTCTGTGTAGACAACACCATCCCCACCAGAACAGTGAGATGCTTCCCCAATAACAACCCCTGGATCACCACTGACCTGAAAGAACTGCTAAACCAGAAAAAAAGAGCCTTCAGGGAGAGAGACAGGGAATTGTTGAGGAGTACACAGAAGCAACTAAAAGTCAAGATGAGAAACAGCAAGGAGGTGCACAAGAAGAAGCTGGAGATCAAGCTCCAGCAGAACAATATAAGAGAGGTGTGGTCAGGGATGATGAAGATCACATGCTTCAAGCAGAAGGAGGATCAGAAGGATGGAAGCCTGGACAGAGCCAATGAACTGAACATGTTCTTCAATAGGTTCAGTTCAGGAACAAGCTCAGCATCCTCCTCTCTTGTCACAAGCCAAACAGACATACCACCCTCCTTTGACCCAAGGCTGCCCCCCCCCCCACACACACACACACACACATAGTTACAAGTCAGGTGAGGAAGCATCTGGAGAGACTGAACTGGAATAAGGCTGCAGGTCCAGATGGTGTCAGTCCCAGAGTCCTGAAGGTCTGTGCAGAGCAGCTCTGTTGGGTTCTGTAGCACCTCTTCAACCTCAGCCTGAACCAGGAGAAGGTTCAGTGTTGTGGAAAACTTCCTGCCTTGTTCCAGTACCAAAGAAACCTCACCCATCAGTCCTCTATATATAGACCTGTTGCCCTGACATCCCACATCATCAAGGTCCTAGAGAGACTTCTGTTGGCCCACCTGACTAAACAAACAAGCACATATCAGGGCCCACTGCAGTTTGCTTATCAGCGTGGACTTGGAGTTGAAGATGCCATCATGCACCTGCTTCAACAAACTCACTGTCATCTAGAAAAGGCAGACAGCACTGTGAGAGTCATGTTCTTTGATTTCTCCAGTGCATTCAACACAATCCAGTTGTCAGAAACTGCAGAAGACTCAGGTGGAGGCCTCAACAATCACCTGGATCAAAGGCTACCTGTCCAACAGACCACAGTTTGTGAGACTGAAGGGTTGTGTGTCTAACCAGGTGGTCAGTAGCTCAGGAGCACCACAGGGTACTGTACTCTCACCATTCCTTTTCACTCTGTACACCTCAGATTTCCAGCACAAAACAGAATCCTGTCATCTGTAGAAATATTCAGATGACTCTGCAGTGGTCGGGTGTATCAGAGATGGACAAGAAGCTGAGTACAGGGAACTGGTGGACCACATTGTGACATGGTGTGGAAACAATCATCTCATCTTGAACGTCAACAAAACAAAGGAGATGATTGTAGAGTTAAGAAGAAACAGCAACAGGTCCAACCCTATTTCCATCATGGGAGAAGAAGTGGAGGTGATGGAGAAGTATAAATACCTTGGGGTTCACCTGGACAACAGACTGGACTGGAGATGTAACAGTGAAGCGTCTACAAGAAGGGACAGAGCAGACTGAACTTCTTGAGGAAGCTGAAGTCCTTCAGTGTTTGCAGCAAGATGCTGCATATCTTCTATACGTCTGTTGTAGAGAGTGTTATCTCTTCTGCCATCATCTGCTGGGGTAGCAGCACCAGAGCAAGTGACTTCAAAACGATCAACAAGCTCATAAAGAAGGCTGGCTCAGTTCTGGAGACTCCTCTAGAACTTTTGGAGATGACTGTACAAAGAAGGATTCTTCATAAAATGAAGAACATTATAGACAACCCTCAGCATCCTCTTCATCAGACTGTCATACAACAACAGAGTGTCTTCAGTCAGAGGCTTCTTCAGATCTGCTGTAAGACAGATCCCTACAAGAGATCCTTCCTGTCCACAGCATCAGGATCTAGAACAACTATTTAATGAACCAGGATGATGAGTTACAACAACATTTAATTTCCCTCTGGGATTAATAAAGTATTTTTGAGTTGAATTTGAATTGAATAAACCAAGTGAAAGGGCAGCAAGGCTTGTAGCATCAGGGCTGGGTTTAAGCTGTTTTATTATGGTGTAGATAGGAAAAGTAATGGCGTATAGGTGGTCATGTAGAAGGAAATTGCAAGGAATGTAATAAAGGTGAAAAGAGTGTTGGACATGGTGAAATGTCTTAAGGTAGTAGTAGAAGGTCTGATGCTGAATGTTGTTTGTGTGGAGTAGTTGTGCTCCATAGGTTGGATGTAAGGTAGAGGAGAAAGAGACATTCTCGGTCTAGATGAAGTGATAGATAGAGAGTATTCCCAGGGAAGAGAGAGTGGTGACTGCAGCAGACCTGAATTGACATGTTGGTGAATGACACAGAGTAGGTTAGGTGTCAAAAAAAAGAGCAGGAAGGATGATGGAAGATTTTGCCAAGAGGATGGAAATGGCTGTAGTCAACATCCATTTCCAAAAGAGGGCTGGTTATGAGCCCCTTCTTGTTTGCTCTGGTGATGAACCGACTAACAGATGAGGTCAGGCAGGAATCCTCGTGAACTTTCATGTTTGCAGATGACATTGTGATCTGTGGTGAGAACAGGGAACAGGTGAAAGAGAACTTATGGACGTATGCACTTGAAAGAAGAGGAATGAAAGTCAGCCGTAGTAAGACAGAGTACATATGTATGAATGCGAGGGAGGAGGTGGAACAGTGAGGCTACAAGGATCAGAGGCCACTGACAGTAGTTTTGACAGTAAAGACAGGAGACAGAACTGGAAGTGACAGAAATGAAGATGTTGAGGTTCTCCTTAGGAGTGACAAGGATGGATAAGATCAGGAATGAGATCATCAGAGGTACAGCACATGTTGAACAACTGGGAGATAAAGTTAGGGAGGACACACTGAGATGGTTTGGACATGTCCAGAGGAGGGACAGTGGGTATATTGGTAGAAGGATGTTAGAAATGCAGCTGCCAGGAAAAAGACAAAGAGGAGATATATGGATGCAGTTAGAGAGGACATGGAGGTAGTTGGAGTGAGGACAGAGGATGACAGAGTGAGATGGAGGAAGATGCCTCGCTGTGGCGACCCCTGGAGTAGCTGAAAGAAAAAGAGGATTGTAAAATAACACTGTTGTCTAATCTGTACAAGAAACATTTAATCAGGAAGTTTACTGCAAACAGCTTCTGACTGAAAGTGGCGCATTTTCTGCTGTTAGCATTAGAAGCTCGTTTGTTGACTCTCTTCTCTTCATCTTCCTTCATCACTTCCTTCCTTCCTTAAATATATAACTTAAATTTATTAAATAAGCATTTATAATGTATGGGAATGTTTCTGTTCAGTGCCCTGAGATAACGTTGTGACTTGGGGCTATATAAATAAATTAAATTGAAATTAGGGGAAGCTAATTTAAACCGCTATTTATATTCAATATTGTTTCAAAAAACAAATAGTAATTTATTTTTGTTGCGCAACCGAAAAATAAATTAAACCAATTCCAAAATTCTATAGGCAGTCAACAGATTTAATGAAAAGTAACTAAAATGATCCTAAGAGGATGAAATTACAAAAATCAAAGGATTTATTTAATACTTTACGTACATATATTCTATTCGGCCACGAAATTAACAAAAAAGAGAATTGATCTTTTTTTAATTTTCCAGTGCATTTGGAGCAATTTACTCTGTTTTCTGTCTATTCACTCCAGCTAAAAGTCAAAAGGCAGAATGAAATGTATTGTAGCCTATCAGCTGAATGGGGCTGACACTGAAGACTAAAGGTGAGGTCAACGTTAGGCCGACAGGGCAGAGGGGTCGACATAATGCATGCATGGTTTTGCCCATAAAGAGAAGTTAAATCTTTTTTTTTTTCATCTGAGGCAGCTGGCTTAGAGGAAAGCTGATTCTTTTTCAGCAGAATTTCGAAACAGTAATCCATTCCTTTGTGACCACTCAGCTGGACTACCATACCACACTCTATACAAGAATCAGTGGTGACTCATGTATCTCTCAGCTTCAGAGGGTACAAAATGCTGCTGCATGACTTTTAACTGGCACATGAACGTTTGACCACATTCATCCTGTTTCATCCTCCCTGCACTGGCTGAACGTACATTTTAGGATTCATTTTTAAATTAATTTATTTGCTTTTAAAGCTTTTAGTGGCCTTGCCTCACCCTGTGTGAACTGTTACATCCATACACACCCTCTCGATCCCTCTGGTCATGTGATCAGCTGCTCCTGAGTGTGCTGAAGACAAAGCGTAAGCTCAGAGGAGACCGTGCTTTAGTGTGGCAGCTCCTAAACTGTGGAACGACCTTCCCTAGAACATCAGACAGACCTTCTCTGTCTGTTTTAAATCCCTTCTTAAACCATCTCTTCTCCCTGACCTTTGACACGATCTGAGATGTTGACATTTGTTGTTGTTGTTGTTTTTATCAGTTCCATTTTATTTCATTATGACTGGTTGTATGATTGTTTTAGTATGTGTACTGAACAGCACTTTGACCTTGTGGATGTTTAAAGTGCTCTCTTTAAATGAATTGACTGAATGATTAGAGTGATGACTTGAAAATGAGTCCTCGTGACTCAATGAGACTAACCTGTATAAACAAAGGGTGAATGGAAAATAAAGCTGCTGTGCTGTAAAAATGGAAGATATATTATACTGTTTAAAAGTATGTTTAAAAGTATAGTTTCCTCAAAGGATTTATTGGGGAGACTCCCTGTTTTTCTAAATTGTGTGGATCCAGGGCCACTTGACTGGATATGACTGAAAAATACCAAAAACACAAAACAAAGAATCAAAAAAGGCATTCAATACAGAAACAACTGGACTTTATTTGTAACAGAAGACATTTCGCTCATCATCCGATGAGCTTTCTCAATTCAATGAGGAGAATGTTTCTGTATTGAACGCCTTTTTTGATTTATCATGTCCTGGACGACTGAGAATCTTCACCAGCACAAAACAAAGAAAGTTCAAAAACAATATTTAGTCATTTTAAAGTGTTCACTGAAACATTTTGTTATTGTAGTATCATATTTAAAGTTGATTTTCATTCTTTACACTGTTGTTTTTGAATTGTCTGATTCAGAAATGTGTTTTAATATTAATATTATGGATGTCAAAAATAGATTTTATGTTTTTCCACAAAAGTGACTTTAGTATTTTATGTACCCTCTAGTAAAGTCAGGTGATTATCTTCCAGTTTTTTAACAGTGAATCGTGAAATTTCTGATTCCCAGCAGAGATCCGAAGTGACCCAGATCAAGGGTGTCTGATTAAACAGGAAGCAGCGCACAAACACATCCTGAACATCCCACAAATTATCACCACGCCAGAACCGGAGTCCAGTGCACTGATGAGCCCAATGTTC
>JBBPBX010030465.1:0-35165 GCA_038048925.1 Garcialebias charrua
AAATTCAATGTTTTATAGACATAACTGTGTCAAGCAACCTCCATTATTTGTCTCCCTTGTACTTTGTATCACATATCATCAATTATATCAAAAACCACATAGCTGATATTTTTCAAAAAAATATAGTGTGATCACAACATGTTCATATACTAAATGTATCCTGTTAGAGTTATTTGAAATAAAATTCAATGTGTTATAGACATAAATGTGTCAAGCTACCTCCATTAATTTTCTCCCTTGTACTTATGACATTACAAAAAAATTGCTGTCAATGGCTCAAGATGATTGGCTGCTTTGATATTGTAGAGCAGGGGTGTTCAGACTTTTTCAGCATGCAAGCTATTTTTGAAATGATCAAGTCAAAGTGATCTACCTACTATAAGGCCCCGTTTACACGAAAACAACCTGTGGAAACATTAGTGATTTTTCAATGTTTATTGGGGGTAATATCAATTATATCAAAAACCACATAGCTGATATTTTTCAAAAAAATATAGTGTGATCACAACATGTTCATATACTAAATGTATCCTGTTGGAGTTATTTGAAATAAAATTCAATGTGTTATAGACATAAATGTGTCAAGCTACCTCCATTAATTTTCTCCCTTGTACTTTGTATCACATATTATCAATTATATCAAAAACCACATAGCTGATATTTTTCAAAAAAATATAGTGTGATCACAACATGTTCATATACTAAATGTATCCTGTTGGAGTTATTTGAAATAAAATTCGAATTTTTATAATTTATTTTCGTTGTGCAAGCACAGGTTTGGAAGAAGTCAAAGCGAAACTACTTTAAATGCAGCAGATTTGACCACTACGTGACAATATTAAAGCGTGGTTGAGCTCAGGAACCCTCGTACTATAAAGTCAGCTATGAAATATATTTTATATCTGTTCATTGAGCTACATTTTAAAGACATAAAGCCGCCCGCGCGCCGCTCGTGGCGAACCTACTTTTTAAAATCCTGCAGTTTTGAGCAATACATGATTTGATTAAGGACACGTTCAGCTGAAGACCCATCTTTGCTATAAATTTAAAAACAAATAATTGTTTTTACCGTGTTATTCATGTAAAGTCCTGCCGTGATCACTTCCCTCACTTCCGTGAAAACAGCTCGAGTCTCCTCCTTCCTCCTTCCGGAGAGGGTGAGCTCGCCTCAGTACCCCTCTGAAACCAGCCCAAAAATCTCAAGAAATCTCGCGCGGCGCAGCACGGAATATCCGGTGGGAAAGGATGAAAGGGGGTCTCTGCGACGCACATATGACGTAACATCCGACCCGAGCCGACCGGTGGAAAAGGGGCATAAATTGCCATTAGGTAGATGAAGTGTGAGACACTCACAAAGGAACTGAACTCAGAGTGGGATGATAAAAGAGGTGAACGTGATAGCTGTGAAAGAGGCCAGAATGGTGCAAAGGCACCAGACACACATGGAAATGATAAATTAAATGGTTCTGTGGTCAGATGTGCTACTGTCTCTTCAGAGGCTTGTAGGTGTTAAGTTGCCACAAAGACTAGACCATATCTTAATGGTCAATGGCATTTGTAAGTCTCCAACGTATCTCACAGGGTTTCTAAGTTTCCTTGTATGAGCAGGCTTGCAGTCTTGTCTATTGAATTTTTAACATGATCTAAAAATATATAAAAATAATTTTCATTTATGAGTTTATTTATTTATGTCAAACATTCATACGCACAAAAAAACAACAATAAAAAGCACAGGGAAAAGTGTGTTTGAGAAGGGGAAGGATGAAGCAAGTATTTTATTCAATTTAATTCAAAAATACTTTATTAATCCCAGAGGGAAATTAAATGTTGTTGTAACTCCTCATCCTGGTTTCATTAAATAGTTGTTCTAGATGCTGATAGCTGTGGGCAGGAAGGATCTCCTGTAGTGATCTGTCTTACAGGGGATCTGAAGAAGCCTCTGACTGAAGACACTCTGTTGTATGACAGTCTGATGAAGAGGATGCTGAGGGTTGTCTATAATGTTCTTCATTTGATGAAGAATCCTTCTTTGTACAACCATCTCCAGAGGTTCTAGAGGAGTCCCCAGAACTGAGCCAGGCTTCTTTATTAGCTTGTTGATCTTTTTAAATCACTTGCTCTGGTGCTGCTGCCCCAGCACATATGGCAGAAGAGACAGCACTCTCTACAACACACTTATAGAAGATATGCAGCATCTTGCTACAAATATTGAAGGACTTCACCTTCCTCAAGAAGTACAGTCTGCTCTGTTCCTTCTTGTAGATGCTTCACTGTTGCATTTCCAGTCCAGTCTGTTGTCCAGGTGAACCCCAAGGTATTTACATTTCTCTACCGCCTCCACTTCTTCTCCCATGATGGAAATAGGGTTGGACCTGTTCCTGTTTCTCCTGAAATCTACAAACATCTCCTTTGTTTTGTCCACATTCAAGATGAAATGATTGTTTCCACACCGTGCCACAAAGCGGTCCACCAGTTCCATGTACTCAGCTTCTTATCCATCTCTGATTCACCCGACCACTGCAGATTCATCTGAATATTTCTGCAGATGACAGGAGTCTGTTTTGTACTGGAAATCTGAGGTGTACAGAGTGAAAAGGAACGGTGAGGGTACAGTCCCTGTGGTGCTCCTGAGCTACTGATGACCTGGTTAGACACACAACCCTTCAGTCTCAGAAACTGTGGTCTGTTTGTCAGGTAGTCTTTGATCCAGGTGATTGTTGAGGCCTCCACCTGAGACTTCTGGAGTTTCTGACAAAGCAAATCAGGCTGGATTGTGTTAAATGCATTGCAGAAATCAAAGAACATGACTCTCACAGTGTTGTCTGCCTTTTCTAGATGACAGTAAGTTTGCTGAAGCAGGTCTATGAGCATCTTCAACTCCAAGTCCACGCCGATAAACAAACTGCAGTGGGTCCTGATATGTGCTTGTTCTTTTAGTCAGGTGGGCCAACAGAAGTCTCTCTAGGACCTTCATGATGTGGGATGTCAGGGCAACAGGTCTATAGTCATTGAGGACTGATGGGTGAGTTTTCTTTGGTACTAGAACAAGGCAGGGGGGTTTCTACAACACTGGAACCTTCTCCTGGGTCAGGCTAAGGTTGAAGAGGTGCTGCTGCAGAACCCCACAGAGCTGCTCTGCACAGACCTTCAGGACTCTGGGACTGACACCATCTGGACCTGCAGCTTTATTCTGGTTTAGTCTCTCCAGCTGCTTCCTCACCTTACTTCTGGAGACGCAGAGCGGGGAGGCAAAGGAGGTATCAGCATCTTCTGATTTGGTTGAAGAACAACATGCAGAACAAGAAGAATTCATGACCGAGGTGGTAGATACAATATTTGAGGTGTGACAAGACAACCTTGGGTCAAAGGAAGTTTGGATGTGGGCAAGTGAGGAGGATGCTGAGCTTGATCCTGAACTGAACCTATTGAAGAATGTGTTCAGTTCATTGGCTCTGTCCAGGCTTCTATCCTTCTGATCCTCCTACTGCTTGAAGCCTGTGATCTTTTTCATCCCTGACCACACCTCTCTGATATTGTTCTGCTGGAGCTGGTTCTCCAGCTTATTCATGTGTACCTCCTTGTTGTTTCTTATCTTGACTTCTAGTTGCTTCTGTGTACTCCTCAATAATTCTCTGTCTCCCTCCCTGAAAGGTCTTTTTTCTGGTTTAGCGGTTCATTCAGGTCAGTGGTGATCCAGGGTTTGTTATTGGGGAAGCTTTTCACTGTTCTGGTGGGGATGGTGTTGTTTACACAGAAGTTTATATAGTCGGTCACAAATTCAGTCATGGTATTGATGTCCTCTCCATGTGGCTGGCACAATGCAGCAGTCTGTAGCCTCAAAACCACCCCGCAGGGCTTCTTCAGCTTCTGTTGACCATTTTCTCACTGTTCTTTTTATCACATGTTGCCTCTTAACAAGGGGTTTATATTTTGAACAGCGAAACACAAGATTGTGATCTGATTTGGCAATGTATGAATCCTTTACATTTGCATGAAACAAGTCCAACGTTTTGTTTTCTTTGGTAGAGCAGATGACAAACTGTTGGAATGTCAAAAGTGTAGCAGAGAGAGAGAGACGTGATTAAAATCACCAGATATTGCCACAAAATGCACTAGGGTGTTGTGTCTGTACCTTAGCAATCTCAGAGCTTATGACATCACACACAGTCTCGACAACAGCATTGGGTGGAACGTAAACAGTTGCCAAAATAACACTGGTGAACTCTCTTGGCAAATAATATGGATGACAACTTAGTGCAAACAGTTCAATACCTGGACTGCAAAGATGACACTTCACAGTAACATGTCCATGATTACACCATCAGTTGTTCACAAGCATTGCCAACCCACCTCTCTTTATTTTGGCCACTCCTCTTTGAATCTCTATCTGCTCATATGGTCAGAAAGTCTGGCAGAGAAACGCTGGAGTTGGGGATATGATCCTGCAGCCATGTCTCAGTGAAACGCATAACACTGCATTCCCGATACTCTGGATGAGTCCTTGTTAGTGCCTGAAGTTCATCCAACTTGTTTCCCAGCGATCTAAGAATAATTTCTTTATTAATTATTGATAGTATTTTTTCCCTTACTTTTCATTATTTTTTGTGGTTGAAATTAGGGATGGGGTCGATCCGGTATCGGCCTCCATTTCCAGCATAATTTACATATCGGATTTTTCCGATCTAATCTGCCAATATTTCCGATCCATATGCATGTCTGTGTCTAATAAAACGTCTCTACACGTTGGCTTCAAACTATGGAATGTATTTCCTGATCGGAGGCGTGTCTCATGAACCCAGAGTAATAGGGTTCCACTGAACAGTTCGGCGGGCACAGTTCATTCAAATTAATAAATTCCTGTTCCCGTTGCCAAGTCTCTGTCAAAAACATTAAGTCCAAACTTTCTTCCTTGAACAAATCCCAAAGAATAAAAGCTTTATTCACTATGGAACGAGTATGCAACAGGGCAATCCATGTTGGTTTTACGTACATAGCTGCAGGTGCGCTCTGGGCTAGCGGACATTGCGGCGACGAATGAGCGCCGTCCACATACCTCTCCTGGCAGGAGACGGTTCAAAGGAATCGGTCACGCAGTGTGGGGAGCCGGGCTTGACGAGTTGGGAAGATCCGATCAGAGTGGCACAGGGTTGGTGACGCATAGAACAGGGAAGGCGCACAGGTCAGGTCCGGTTCACAGATTGGTACTAGCCGGAGGCAGCGCTCATTTTCAGCAGAACTGGACCCTGCTCAGCCATGATGTTTTCCCTCGTTGTTTCCTCATCCTGGTCTGGACACCAGCTCTGGATCCCCGCTTCCTTCTCCAGCCTCGGCGCTTTGCCAGCAGCAGGTACTCGGGTGATGACGTGGCACATTCAAAACGTGGAGGGGAAAAACTCTGCATACCTGGCCCAGGTAACGCAGGCATCCTCCATATAATCCTTTATAGAAAATAACGTGTGCCGATCATATTGAAGCAAAATAAAATACTAAACAAATCACAAGAAAGTGAGACAGACGAGTCAGAACAGAAGTCAAACCGTACACAGGCGCCATCTTGAGTGGCTCTGCTTTGAGGAAGGCCCAGTTAGGATATCCACATTGCTCTAGAGCCTGTCTTGTGTAGGATTTCTCCTTCTGTCTGTCTCCTGAGTTAGTGGGGACGCTGTCTGCTCTGTGATACAGAGTCCTTATGACTCCTAACTTGTGTTCCAAAGGGTGATGGGAGTTAAACTGCAAATAACGGTCTGTGTGGGTGGGTTTGCGGTACACCTCAGTTTGCAAATATCCTCTATCAGAAACTGAGACCTCACAGTCCAAGAAAGCCAACCTACCATTATTTACATCTTCTCGTGTGAGCTTGATGTATTTATACACAGAGTTGATGGGATCAGTAAAATGTTGGACTTCCTAAGGTTTAATTTTAACCCAGGTGTCGTCAACATACCTGAACCAATCTAAAAAAAAGGCTAAGTCTGGTCCTTTGGACATTCAACAAAAAAAAAGAAAAATTGTAGAAACGTTTCGTCTTTCGTCCGAAAGACTGAGGAAGTCTTTCGGATGAAAGACGAAACGTTTCTACAATTTTATTTAATTTTTTTAATGTCCAGAGGACCAGACTTAGCTTTTTTTGATTTTTCTACCTGGATTACTGAGCATGCATCAGGGTACCTGAACCAATGATTTGGTAGTGTCCCTGAAAAGGACATCAAGGCTCTCTTTTATACCTCCTCCATGTACAGGTTGGCAACAATAGGAGAAACTGGAGACCCCATAGCACACCCATGTTTCTGCCCATAATATTGCTCCCCATATGTGAAGTAGGTTGACTACAGGCTAGGGTTGGGCATCGAGAATCGTTCGGAACCGGGACTAACTGTCCGGTTTTCCCGGAATCGTTCGAAATATTAATTATAGATTCCTATTTTCAATGCTAGTCCGCCGACTGGAAGTAGCCGCCAACGCCGAAGAAGAATTTTCAGTCGAAAACCAATGAAGAAGAATTCCCCTTAAGTGTGCATCCGCGGACGAAAGTGTGGCTTAACTTTAATAAAATGACCAGTCAGGTCAGTGCAACACTTGAAATAATTTTCTATCATGCAAAGGAGAGAAGTAAAAAAGTGTCCCGTCTTTGACGCGCTCCACCGGATTATGTTTTTTTTGTGTCCGACCGGAAGTACAGAGTGGTCCATCTTCAAAACACTCCGCCGGACTTTTCGCTACCTCTTCGGCTCCATCAGGTAAATAAAACCTCATACCAACATTAAGGCAGCTAACAACGTGGACACCACGGTGGCACAACTGGTAGAGCTGCTGCCTCTCAGCGAGAAGGTTGCCGGTTCAAATCCCGGTCCGGGGCCTTTCTGGGTGGAGTTTGCATGTTCTCCCCGTGCATGCGTGGGTTTCCTCCGGGTACTCCGGTTTCCTCCCACAGACCAAAAAACATGCTTGTTAGGCTGATTGGTGACTCTAAATTGACCCTAGGTGTGAGTGTGAGAGTGGATGGTTGTTTGGTGTGAGTGAGACAGGTCCCTCTTGTAAATGAGTCCCCGTGACTCAACGAGGCTAGCCTGTATAAATAAAGGTTGAATTGAATGAAAAAAGGCAGCTAACAAGTTATACGCACTTAAAGCGGTAAGTCCGCTCAAATACAAACACGATGCTAACGTTAGCTCGTATTTTTTTCTTAGACTAACGACCTGAAATGGCTCCACAGTGATCACCAGTGTCCAAGGTAAATACGTCCGTGTAACTGAATGAAGAGTGCCACAAAACAGTTACAACACATGTTGTGAAAAGGTTGCATCCCTTTTCAAATATGGATTCAACTCCTGCCATGGATTGCATTTACATTGCACTCAGACACATTACTAATTAGTTAGTAATAATTAGTTACTAATTAGTTAATAATAATAATAATAATTAATTCAATTTATAACGCACTTTTCATTACTGAAAATCTCAAAGTGCTACACATATATTGAATGCTACACACATTCATAAACCGGTGGCGGCAGACTACCATGCAAGGTGCTTTCCAGTCCTACCGGGAGCAACTCAGGGTTAAGTGTCTTGCCCAAGGACACAACGACACATGGTGCGGGTCCCGGGAGTCGAACCGCCAACTTTCCGATCGGGAGACGACTGCCATTACCACTACACCACGGCCGTTAAGCAAATCCAACACTTATTAACATTCTTAATCCATTTAAAAGTTCTCTCAGTGTCTTTTAAAATGTTTTATTAATGTCTCTAGTTTTCATTATTATATAATTTCTGTTTATGTTCTCTTTCATTCCATTATGAGTGAATGTCACAGTTTGAATAATTATTGAATTTTGTTAGGCAATAACAACAGAGCTAATAATTGTATACATTCTCAATCTTAAAAATGATTTAATAATCTCTTTTTACTGATAATACTGATGAACCTGTTGTTTGTTTAGGAACCTCCCTGCAGTCTGTCCAGAAAGTCTCCACTAGAGGAGGTTTTTGCTGAGCAAGAGGCACAACGTAATGTCACAGCTCCATGTCCATGAAGAAACAAATGTAGAGAGGGCTGCAGATACTAGGACATCCCACCAGCCGTTCTGTCTGAGGACCCTGCTTCTGGTGGTGGAACCAGGTTAGCCCATCAGTAACCGTGTTTCCATCTATTTTAATTTCGAATTTTGAGCTAATTTTTGAAATCTCGCAAATATGTAAATACAAATTAATGCAAAGCAGAAGTGTTTCCATCAACTGGCTTGAATCGCATCTACCGGGCCACGCACAGCGTCATTACGTCAGACGTCAGCGTCATTACGTCAGACGTCAGCGTTACGCATGTCTACAGTAAACAGGAAGTAGCGGTTGAAAACAGAACCCGGCCACACATCTCGTCAAAATGGAGAGAATATTTCAGGTATGTGTTGCTATCGGGCAAGTTGTATTTATTCTGTCATGCCAACTAGTTTTAGCGATGTTACATGTTGTCCGGAGCGGAAACAGCTGATCAGTCACATGACGTGAATGTTCGCTACGGCAGAACTGAGTCGGCAAATCTGTTTCCATCTGTCGTTTTGCGCATCTGCTCATTTTCGAAGATCCCAAAAACCACCTCAAGCGAGCGTATAAACTTTTTGGCGAATTTGAGGAAGTAAATTCGCATTTTGCCGTTTCCATTAAGCTTTTCTGCTGCGATACTTCAAAATGCGCATCTAGAAACCTTGATGGAAACACGGCTAGTGAGAGCTCAGTAACATGACTGCAGCATCACACACTGGACATGTGGAAGTGTTTCCATGAGGTTTTCAAACATAAAGCTCTCTTTTAAAAGTGTACCCCTGTGAAAAGAAAACTCATAACATATTGAAGTTCATAAGCTTGATATGTATATACTGGTTTAAAATAGCCCTGTGAGAAATTCATAGTAAATTTAACAAAAAGGAAGAAGTTCATAGAATTAAAATTCAAACATAAGTTCACATTATTTAATCTTGAAAGAACTCTGGCTAACTACTGTAGCTCTTTTATAACATGATGGAGTTAAACTCAAAATAGTCTCCTCAGATAAATAGCGTTAACTTATTATTGGGGGCTGCCAAATGCATTGTAAATGCATTAAGCAGCAACCTATTGTTATCCTACCAATAAGGGTTTCTTTATTGGGGGCTGCCAATGCATTGTAAATGCTTGGAAGCAACCTATTGTTCTCCACCCAATAAGGGTTTCTTTATTTATTTATTTTTTATTTATTTATTATTCTTCCGTCAACATTAATGCGGCTCGTACCGTAACGTGCACCCCCACAAAAGTTATATCAAAACGACCGGCCCGACTCCGAGATGTGTGCTATTACTTTTCTAAGCAATCGGAGTTACCATCGCGAAATATTTTGCTAACAAAAATCGTAAATTTCCCATAGGAAATGAATGGGACTTAACTTTTCAAAGAAACTGAGTCACATAGGTCGCCATTTTGGTTCAATATACAAGGCAATATACAAGGCAGGTTCAATACACAAGCTCATTGGTGAGACGGCCATTTTGAATCAAACTAGCTAATTAGGTGAGTCGGCCATTTTGAATCAAACTAGCTAATTAGGTGAGTCGGCCATTTTGAATCAAACTAGCTAATTAGGTGAGTCGGCCATTTTGAATCAAACTAGCTAATTAGGTGAGTCGGCCATTTTGAATCAAACTAGCTAATTAGGTGAGTCGGCCATTTTGAATCAAACTAGCTAATTAGGTGAGTCGGCCATTTTGAATCAAACTAGCTAATTAGGTGAGTCGGCCATTTTGAATCAAACTAGCTAATTAGGTGAGTCGGCCATTTTGAATCAAACTAGCTAATTAGGTGAGTCTGCCATTTTGAATCAAACTAGCTAATTAGGTGAGTCGGCCATTTTGAATCAAACTAGCTAATTAGGTGAGTCGGCCATTTTGAATCAAACTAGCTAATTAGGTGAGTCGGCCATTTTGAATCAAACTAGCTAATTAGGTGAGTCGGCCATTTTGAATCAAACTAGCTAATTAGGTGAGTCGGCCATTTTGAATCAAACTAGCTAATTAGGTGAGTCGGCCATTTTGAATCAAACTAGCTAATTAGGTGAGTCGGCCATTTTGAATCAAACTAGCTAATTAGGTGAGTCGGCCATTTTGAATCAAACTAGCTAATTAGGTGAGTCGGCCATTTTGAATCAAACTAGCTAATTAGGTGAGTCGGCCATTTTGAATCAAACTAGCTAATTAGGTGAGTCGGCCATTTTGAATCAAACTAGCTAATTAGGTGAGTCGGCCATTTTGAATCAAACTAGCTAATTAGGTGAGTCGGCCATTTTGAATCAAACTAGCTAATTAGGTGAGTCGGCCATTTTGAATCAAACTAGCTAATTAGGTGAGTCGGCCATTTTGAATCAAACTAGCTAATTAGGTGAGTCGGCCATTTTGAATCAAACTAGCTAATTAGGTGAGTCGGCCATTTTGAATCAAACTAGCTAATTAGGTGAGTCGGCCATTTTGAATCAAACTAGCTAATTAGGTGAGTCGGCCATTTTGAATCAAACTAGCTAATTAGGTGAGTCGGCCATTTTGAATCAAACTAGCTAATTAGGTGAGTCGGCCATTTTGAATCAAACCAGCTAATTAGGTGAGTCGGCCATTTTGAATCAAACCAGCTAATTAGGTGAGTCGGCCATTTTGAATCAAACCAGCTAATTAGGTGAGTCGGCCATTTTGAATCAAACCAGCTAATTAGGTGAGTCGGCCATTTTGAATCAAACTAGCTAATTAGGTGAGTCGGCCATTTTGAATCAAACTAGCTAATTAGGTGAGTCGGCCATTTTGAATCAAACTAGCTAATTAGGTGAATCGGCCATTTTGAATCAAACTAGCTAATTAGTTGAGTCGGCCATTTTGAATCAAATTAGCTAATTAGGTGAGTCTGCCATTTTGAATGAAACTAGCTTATTAGGTGAGTCGGCCATTTTGAATGAAACTAGCTAATTAGGTGAGTCGGCCATTTTGAATCAAACTAGCTAATTAGGTGAGTCGGCCATTTTGAATCAAACTAGCTAATTAGGTGAGTCGGCCATTTTGAATCAAACTAGCTAATTAGGTGAGTCGGCCATTTTGAATCAAACAAGCTCATTAGGTGAGTCGGCCATTTTGAATCAAACAAGCTCATTAGGTGAGTCGGCCATTTTGAATCAATCAAGCTCATTAGGTGAGTCGGCCATTTTGAATCAAACAAACTCATTAGGTGAAGTGGCCATTTTGAATCAAACAGGCTCATCAGGTGAGTCGGCCATTTTGAATCAAACAAGCTTATTAGGTGAGTCGGCCATTTTGAATCAAACTATCTCATTAGGTGAGTCGGCCATTTTGGATCAAACAAGCTCATTAGGTGAGACGGCCATTTTGAATCAAACAAGCTCATTAGGTGAGTCAGCCATTTTGAATCAAACAAGCTCATTAGGTGAGGTGGCCATTTTGAATCAAACAGGCTCATTAGGTGAGTCGGCCATTTTGAATCAAACAAGCTCATTAGGTGAGTCGGCCATTTTGAATCAAACTAGCTAATTAGGTGAGTCGGCCATTTTGAATCAAACAAGCTCATTAGGTGAGTCGGCCATTTTGAATCAAACTAGCTAATTAGGTGAGTCGGCCATTTTGAATCAAACTAGCTAATTAGGTGAGTCGGCCATTTTGAATCAAACTAGCTAATTAGGTGAGTCGGCCATTTTGAATCAAACTAGCTAATTAGGTGAGTCGGCCATTTTGAATCAAACTAGCTAATTAGGTGAGTCGGCCATTTTGAATCAAACTAGCTAATTAGGTGAGTCGGCCATTTTGAATCAAACTAGTTAATTAGGTGAGTCGGCCATTTTGAATCAAACCAGCTAATTAGGTGAGTCGGCCATTTTGAATCAAACTAGCTAATTAGGTGAGTCGGCCATTTTGAATCAAACTAGCTAATTAGGTGAGTCGGCCATTTTGAATCAAACTAGCTAATTAGGTGAGTCGGCCATTTTGAATCAAACCAGCTAATTAGGTGAGTCGGCCATTTTGAATCAAACCAGCTAATTAGGTGAGTCGGCCATTTTGAATCAAACCAGCTAATTAGGTGAGTCGGCCATTTTGAATCAAACCAGCTAATTAGGTGAGTCGGCCATTTTGAATCAAACCAGCTAATTAGGTGAGTCGGCCATTTTGAATCAAACCAGCTAATTAGGTGAGTCGGCCATTTTGAATCAAACCAACTAATTAGGTGAGTCGGCCATTTTGAATCAAACTAGTTAATTAGGTAAGTCGGCCATTTTGAATCAAACAATCTACTTAGGTGAGTCGGCCATTTTGAATCAAACCAGCTAATTAGGTGAGTCGGCCATTTTGAATCAAACCAACTAATTAGGTGAGTCGGCCATTTTGAATCAAACCAGCTAATTAGGTGAGTCGGCCATTTTGAATCAAACCAGCTAATTAGGTGAGTCGGCCATTTTGAATCAAACCAGCTAATTAGGTGAGTCGGCCATTTTGAATCAAACCAACTAATTAGGTGAGTCGGCCATTTTGAATTAAACAAGCAAATTAGGTGAAGCGGCCATTTGAACAAGCAAATTAGGTGAAGCGGCCATTTTGATGGATATATGGAACTTATATTTGGCAAATGGGTAGCTGACAATGATCCCTAATAAATTTCAATTGAAAATCCAATTTCCAAGATGGCCGACAACGCAAAAAAGTCAAAATACTGTAAAATGGTCAATTTTAGTGATATTGAGCTGAAACTTGGTATGGTGATAGCTGACAATGTTTCCTATCATATTCCATATCAAAATCAAAAATCCAAGATGGCCGCCATAGCTACTTTCAAATGGCTATAACTCGGCCATCTTTATACATAGAAAGCTGAAATTTGGTGAGGTTGTAGCTGAAGACATCCTCTATCACGTACGGAAACCAAAAATGAAAATCCAAGATGGCCGCCATAGCTACATTCAAATGGCTTTAACTCAGCCATCTTTATACATAGAGAGCTGAAATTTGGTGAGGTTGTAGCTGAAGACATTCTGTATTACGTACCGAAACCAAAAATAAAAATCCAAGATGGCCGCCATAGCTAAAAGAGAAAAAATGCCATAACTCAGCCATCTTTATACATAGAGAGCTGAAATTTGGTGAGGTTGTAGCTGACGACATTCTCTATCACGTACAAAAAACGAAAATAAAAATCCAAGATGGCCGCCTTAGCTAAAAAGAAAAAACACCATAATTCAGCCATTTTTAATGCTATTTAGTTGAAATTTGGTGTAATCGTAGCTGAAAATGAACCCAAACACCTTTACTATCATTTCAAGAATTTTATTTGGCTCCGTGATATGTGCTATTAACATTTGGAGCCATTTGTATTCAGGATGGCTGCTAACGGGCAGTAGCCTGGCAGCCCCCGTCGAAGTTTCTCCAGGAACTTTCTAGTTGGGGGCTGCCAAATGCATTGTAAATGCATTAAGCAGCAACCTATTGTTCTCCACCCAATAAGGGTTTCTTTATTTTTTATTTTTTATTTATTATTCATCCATCAACATTAATGCGGCTCGTACCGTAACGTGCACCCCCACAAAAGTTATATCAAAACGACCGGCCCGACTCCGAGATGTGTGCTATTACTTTTCTAAGCAATCGGAGTTACCATCGCGAAATATTTTGCTAACAAAAATCGTAAATTTCCCATAGGAAATGAATGGGACTTAACTTTTCAGAGAAACTGAGTTACATAGGGCGCCATTTTGGTTCAATATACAAGGCAATATACAAGGCAGGTTCAATACACAAGCTAGTTAGGTGAGTCGGCCATTTTGAATAGAACTAGCTAATTAGGTGAGTCGGCCATTTTGAATCAACCAAGCTCATTAGGTGAGGCGGCCATTTTGAATCAGGGCGCCATCTTGGTTCAATATACAAGGCAATATACAAGGTAGGTTCAATACACAAGCTAATTAGATGAGGCGGCCATTTTGGATGAAATTAGATAATTAGTTGAGGTGGCCATTTTGAATCAACCAAGCTCATTAGGTGAGGCGGCCATTTTGAATCAGGGCGCCATCTTGGTTCAATATACAAGGCAATATACAGGGCAGGTTCAATACACAAGCTACTTAGGTGAGACGGCCATTTTGAATCAAACTAGCTAATTAGGTGAGTCGGCCATTTTGAATCAAAGTAGCTAATTAGGTGAGGCGGCCATTTTGAATCAACCAAGCTCATTAGGTGAGGCGGCCATTTTGAATCAGGGCGCCATTTTGGTTCAATATACAAGGCAATATACAAGGCAGGTTCAATACACAAGCTAGTTAGGTGAGTCGGCCATTTTGAATAGAACTAGCTAATTAGGTGAGTCGGCCATTTTGAATCAACCAAGCTCATTAGGTGAGGCGGCCATTTTGAATCAGGGCGCCATCTTGGTTCAATATACAAGGCAATATACAAGGTAGGTTCAATACACAAGCTAATTAGATGAGGCGGCCATTTTGGATGAAATTAGATAATTAGTTGAGGTGGCCATTTTGAATCAACCAAGCTCATTAGGTGAGGCGGCCATTTTGAATCAGGGCGCCATCTTGGTTCAATATACAAGGCAATATACAGGGCAGGTTCAATACACAAGCTACTTAGGTGAGACGGCCATTTTGAATCAAACTAGCTAATTAGGTGAGTCGGCCATTTTGAATCAAAGTAGCTAATTAGGTGAGGCGGCCATTTTGAATCAACCAAGCTCATTAGGTGAGGCGGCCATTTTGAATCAGGGCGCCATCTTGGTTCAATATACAAGGCAATATACAAGGCAGGTTCAATACACAAGCTAATTAGATGAGACGGCCATTTTGGATGAAACTAGCTAATTAGGTGAGTCGGCCATTTTGAATCAAACTAGCTAATTAGGTGAGTCGGCCATTTTGAATCAAACAAGATAATTAGGTGAGTCGGCCATTTTGAATCAAACTAGCTAATTAGGTGAGTCTGCCATTTTGAATCAAACTAGCTAATTAAGTGAGTCGGCCATTTTGAATCAAACTAGCTAATTAGGTGAGTCGGCCATTTTGAATCAAACTAGCTAATTAGGTGAGTCGGCCATTTTGAATCAAACTAGCTAATTAGGTGAGTCGGCCATTTTGAATCAAACTAGCTAATTAGGTGAATCGGCCATTTTGAATCAAACTAGCTAATTAGTTGAGTCGGCCATTTTGAATCAAATTAGCTAATTAGGTGAGTCTGCCATTTTGAATGAAACTAGCTTATTAGGTGAGTCGGCCATTTTGAATGAAACTAGCTAATTAGGTGAGTCGGCCATTTTGAATCAAACTAGCTAATTAGGTGAGTCGGCCATTTTGAATCAAACTAGCTAATTAGGTGAGTCGGCCATTTTGAATCAAACTAGCTAATTAGGTGAGTCGGCCATTTTGAATCAAACAGCTCATTAGGTGAGTCGGCCATTTTGAATCAAACAAGCTCATTAGGTGAGTCGGCCATTTTGAATCAATCAAGCTCATTAGGTGAGTCGGCCATTTTGAATCAAACAAACTCATTAGGTGAAGTGGCCATTTTGAATCAAACAGGCTCATCAGGTGAGTCGGCCATTTTGAATCAAACAAGCTTATTAGGTGAGTCGGCCATTTTGAATCAAACTATCTCATTAGGTGAGTCGGCCATTTTGGATCAAACAAGCTCATTAGGTGAGACGGCCATTTTGAATCAAACAAGCTCATTAGGTGAGTCAGCCATTTTGAATCAAACAAGCTCATTAGGTGAGGTGGCCATTTTGAATCAAACAGGCTCATTAGGTGAGTCGGCCATTTTGAATCAAACAAGCTCATTAGGTGAGTCGGCCATTTTGAATCAAACTATCTCATTAGGTGAGTCAGCCATTTTGAATCAAACTAGCTAATTAGGTGAGTCGGCCATTTTGAATCAAACTAGCTAATTAGGTGAGTCGGCCATTTTGAATCAAACTAGCTAATTAGGTGAGTCGGCCATTTTGAATCAAACTAGCTAATTAGGTGAGTCGGCCATTTTGAATCAAACTAGCTAATTAGGTGAGTCGGCCATTTTGAATCAAACTAGCTAATTAGGTGAGTCGGCCATTTTGAATCAAACTAGCTAATTAGGTGAGTCGGCCATTTTGAATCAAACAAGCTAATTAGGTGAGTCGGCCATTTTGAATCAAACCAGCTAATTAGGTGAGTCGGCCATTTTGAATCAAACCAGCTAATTAGGTGAGTCGGCCATTTTGAATCAAACCAGCTAATTAGGTGAGTCGGCCATTTTGAATCAAACCAGGTAATTAGGTGAGTTGGCCATTTTGAATCAAACCAACTAATTAGGTGAGTCGGCCATTTTGAATTAAACAAGCAAATTAGGTGAAGCGGCCATTTGAACAAGCAAATTAGGTGAAGCGGCCATTTTGATGGATATATGGAACTTATATTTGGCAAATGGGTAGCTGACAATGATCCCTAATAAATTTCAATTGAAAATCCAATTTCCAAGATGGCCGACAACGCAAAAAAGTCAAAATACTGTAAAATGGTCAATTTTAGTGATATTGAGCTGAAACTTGGTATGGTGATAGCTGACAATGTTTCCTATCATATTCCATATCAAAATCAAAAATCCAAGATGGCCGCCATAGCTACTTTCAAATGGCTATAACTCGGCCATCTTTATACATAGAAAGCTGAAATTTGGTGAGGTTGTAGCTGAAGACATCCTCTATCACGTACGGAAACCAAAAATGAAAATCCAAGATGGCCGCCATAGCTACATTCAAATGGCTTTAACTCAGCCATCTTTATACATAGAGAGCTGAAATTTGGTGAGGTTGTAGCTGAAGACATTCTGTATTACGTACCGAAACCAAAAATAAAAATCCAAGATGGCCGCCATAGCTAAAAGAGAAAAAATGCCATAACTCAGCCATCTTTACACATAGAGAGCTGAAATTTGGCGAGGTTGTAGCTGAAGACATTCTGTATTACGTACCGAAACCAAAAATAAAAATCCAAGATGGCCGCCATAGCTAAAAGAGAAAAAATGCCATAACTCAGCCATCTTTATACATAGAGAGCTGAAATTTGGTGAGGTTGTAGCTGACGACATTCTCTATCACGTACAAAAAACGAAAATAAAAATCCAAGATGGCCGCCTTAGCTAAAAAGAAAAAACACCATAATTCAGCCATTTTTAATGCTATTTAGTTGAAATTTGGTGTAATCGTAGCTGAAAATGAACCCAAACACCTTTACTATCATTTCAAGAATTTTATTTGGCTCCGTGATATGTGCTATTAACATTTGGAGCCATTTGTATTCAGGATGGCTGCTAACGGGCAGTAGCCTGGCAGCCCCCGTTGAAGTTTCTCCAGGAACTTTCTAGTTGGGGGCTGCCAAATGCATTGTAAATGCATTAAGCAGCAACCTATTGTTCTCCACCCAATAAGGGTTTCTTTATTTATTTATTATTGGGGGCTGCCAATGCATTGTAAATGCTTGGAAGCCACCTATTGTTCTCCACCCAATAAGGGTTTCTTTATTTTTTATTTATTATTCATCCGTCTCCGTTAATGCGGCTCGTACCGTAACGTGCACCCCCACAAAAGTTATATCAAAACGACCGGCCCGACTCCGAGATGTGTGCTATTACTTTTCTAAGCAATCGGAGTTACCATCGCGAAATATTTTGCTAACAAAAATCGTAAATTTCCCATAGGAAATGAATGGGACTTAACTTTTCAGAGAAACTGAGTTACATAGGGCGCCATTTTGGTTCAATATACAAGGCAATATACAAGGCAGGTTCAATACACAAGCTAGTTAGGTGAGTCGGCCATTTTGAATAGAACTAGCTAATTAGGTGAGTCGGCCATTTTGAATCAACCAAGCTCATTAGGTGAGGCGGCCATTTTGAATCAGGGCGCCATCTTGGTTCAATATACAAGGCAATATACAAGGTAGGTTCAATACACAAGCTAATTAGATGAGGCGGCCATTTTGGATGAAATTAGATAATTAGTTGAGGTGGCCATTTTGAATCAACCAAGCTCATTAGGTGAGGCGGCCATTTTGAATCAGGGCGCCATCTTGGTTCAATATACAAGGCAATATACAGGGCAGGTTCAATACACAAGCTACTTAGGTGAGACGGCCATTTTGAATCAAACTAGCTAATTAGGTGAGTCGGCCATTTTGAATCAAAGTAGCTAATTAGGTGAGGCGGCCATTTTGAATCAACCAAGCTCATTAGGTGAGGCGGCCATTTTGAATCAGGGCGCCATCTTGGTTCAATATACAAGGCAATATACAAGGCAGGTTCAATACACAAGCTAATTAGATGAGACGGCCATTTTGGATGAAACTAGCTAATTAGGTGAGTCGGCCATTTTGAATCAAACTAGCTAATTAGGTGAGTCGGCCATTTTGAATCAAACAAGATAATTAGGTGAGTCGGCCATTTTGAATCAAACTAGCTAATTAGGTGAGTCTGACATTTTGAATCAAACTAGCTAATTAAGTGAGTCGGCCATTTTGAATCAAACTAGCTAATTAGGTGAGTCGGCCATTTTGAATCAAACTAGCTAATTAGGTGAATCGGCCATTTTGAATCAAACTAGCTAATTAGTTGAGTCGGCCATTTTGAATCAAATTAGCTAATTAGGTGAGTCTGCCATTTTGAATGAAACTAGCTTATTAGGTGAGTCGGCCATTTTGAATGAAACTAGCTAATTAGGTGAGTCGGCCATTTTGAATCAAACTAGCTAATTAGGTGAGTCGGCCATTTTGAATCAAACTAGCTAATTAGGTGAGTCGGCCATTTTGAATCAAACTAGCTAATTAGGTGAGTCGGCCATTTTGAATCAAACTAGCTAATTAGGTGAGTCGGCCATTTTGAATCAAACTAGCTAATTAGGTGAGTCGGCCATTTTGAATCAAACTAGCTAATTAGGTGAGTCGGCCATTTTGAATCAAACTAGCTAATTAGGTGAGTCGGCCATTTTGAATCAAACTAGATAATTAGGTGAGTCGGCCATTTTGAATCAAACTGTCTAATTAGATGAGTCGGCCATTTTGAATCAAACTAGCTAATTAGGTGAGTCGGCCATTTTGATTCAAACTGTCTAATTAGGTGAGTCGGCCATTTTGAATCAAACTAGCTAATTAGGTGAGTCGGCCATTTTGAATCAAACTAGCTAATTAGGTGAGTCGGCCATTTTGAATCAAACTAGCTAATTAGGTGAGTCGGCCATTTTGAATCAAACTAGCTAATTAGGTGAGTCGGCCATTTTGAATCAAACTAGCTAATTAGGTGAGTCGGCCATTTTGAATCAAACTAGCTAATTAGGTGAGTCGGCCATTTTGAATCAAACTAGCTAATTAGGTGAGTCGGCCATTTTGAATCAAACTAGCTAATTAGGTGAGTCGGCCATTTTGAATCAAACTAGCTAATTAGGTGAGTCGGCCATTTTGAATCAAACTAGCTAATTAGGTGAGTCGGCCATTTTGAATCAAACTAGCTAATTAGGTGAGTCGGCCATTTTGAATCAAACTAGCTAATTAGGTGAGTCGGCCATTTTGAATCAAACTAGCTAATTAGGTGAGTCGGCCATTTTGAATCAAACTAGCTAATTAGGTGAGTCGGCCATTTTGAATCAAACTAGCTAATTAGGTGAGTCGGCCATTTTGAATCAAACTAGCTAATTAGGTGAGTCGGCCATTTTGAATCAAACTAGCTAATTAGGTGAGTCGGCCATTTTGAATCAAACTAGCTAATTAGGTGAGTCGGCCATTTTGAATCAAACTAGCTAATTAGGTGAGTCGGCCATTTTGAATCAAACTAGCTCATTAGGTGAGTCGGCCATTTTGAATCAAACTAGCTAATTAGGTGAGTCGGCCATTTTGAATCAAACTAGCTAATTAGGTGAGTCGGCCATTTTGAATCAAACTAGCTAATTAGGTGAGTCGGCCATTTTGAATCAAACTAGCTAATTAGGTGAGTCGGCCATTTTGAATCAAACTAGCTAATTAGGTGAGTCGGCCATTTTGAATCAAACTAGCTAATTAGGTGAGTCGGCCATTTTGAATCAAACTGTCTAATTAGGTGAGTCGGCCATTTTGAATCAAACTAGCTAATTAGGTGAGTCGGCCATTTTGATTCAAACTGTCTAATTAGGTGAGTCGGCCATTTTGAATCAAACTAGCTAATTAGGCGAGTCGGCCATTTTGAATCAAACAAGATAATTAGGTGAGTCGGCCATTTTGAATCAAACTAGCTAATTAGGTGAGTCGGCCATTTTGAATCAAACTAGCTAATTAGGTGAGTCGGCCATTTTGAATCAAACTAGCTAATTAGGTGAGTCGGCCATTTTGAATCAAACAAGCTCATTAGGTGAGTCGGCCATTTTGAATCAAACTAGCTCATTAGGTGAGTCGGCCATTTTGAATCAAACAAGCTCATTAGGTGAGGCGGCCATTTTGAATCAAACTAGCTCATTAGGTGAGTCGGCCATTTTGAATCAAACAAGCTCATTAGGTGAGTCGGCCATTTTGAATCAAACTAGCTCATTAGGTGAGTCGGCCATTTTGAATCAAACAAGCTCATTAGGTGAGTCGGCCATTTTGAATCAAACTAGCTAATTAGGTGAGTCGGCCATTTTGAATCAAACAAGCTAATTAGGTGAGTCGGCCATTTTGAATCAAACTAGCTAATTAGGTGAGTCGGCCATTTTGAATCAAACTAGCTAATTAGGTGAGTCGGCCATTTTGAATCAAACTAGCTCATTAGGTGAGTCGGCCATTTTGAATCAAACTAGCTAATTAGGTGAGTCGGCCATTTTGAATCAAACTAGCTAATTAGGTGAGTCGGCCATTTTGAATCAAACTAGCTAATTAGGTGAGTCGGCCATTTTGAATCAAACTAGCTAATTAAGTGAGTCGGCCATTTTGAATCAAACTAGCTAATTACTTGAGTCGGCCATTTTGAATCAATCTAGCTAATTAGGTGAGTCGGCCATTTTGAATCAAACTAGCTCATTAAGTGAGTCGGCCATTTTGAATCAAACTAGCTCATTAAGTGAGTCGGCCATTTTGAATCAAACTAGCTAATTAGGTGAGTCGGCCATTTTGAATCAAACTAGCTAATTAGGTGAGTCGGCCATTTTGAATCAAACTAGCTAATTAGGTGAGTCGGCCATTTTGAATCAAACTAGCTAATTAGGTGAGTCGGCCATTTTGAATCAAACTAGCTAATTAGGTGAGTCGGCCATTTTGAATCAAACTGTCTAATTAGATGAGTCGGCCATTTTGAATCAAACTAGCTAATTAGGTGAGTCGGCCATTTTGATTCAAACTGTCTAATTAGGTGAGTCGGCCATTTTGAATCAAACTAGCTAATTAGGCGAGTCGGCCATTTTGAATCAAACAAGATAATTAGGTGAGTCGGCCATTTTGAATAAAACTAGCTAATTAGGTGAGTCGGCCATTTTGAATCAAACTAGCTAATTAGATGAGTCGACCATTTTGAATCAAACTGTCTAATTAGGTGAGTCGGCCATTTTGGATCAAACAAGCTCATTAGGTGAGACGGCCATTTTGAATCAAACTAGCTCATTAGGTGAGTCGGCCATTTTGAATCAAACAAGCTCATTAGGTGAGGTGGCCATTTTGAATCAAACTAGCTCATTTGGTGAGTCGGCCATTTTGAATCAAACAAGCTCATTAGGGGAGTCGGCCATTTTGAATCAAACTAGCTCATTAGGTGAGTCGGCCATTTTGAATCAAACAAGCTCATTAGGTGAGTCGGCCATTTTGAATCAAACTAGCTAATTAGGTGAGTCGGCCATTTTGAATCAAACTAGCTAATTAGGTGAGTCGGCCATTTTGAATCAAACTAGCTAATTAGGTGAGTCGGCCATTTTGAATCAAACTAGCTAATTAGGTGAGTCGGCCATTTTGAATCAAACTAGCTAATTAGGTGAGTCGGCCATTTTGAATCAAACTAGCTAATTAGGTGAGTCGGCCATTTTGAATCAAACTAGCTAATTAGGTGAGTCGGCCATTTTGAATCAAACTAGCTAATTAGGTGAGTCGGCCATTTTGAATCAAACTAGCTAATTAAGTGAGTCGGCCATTTTGAATCAAACTAGCTAATTACTTGAGTCGGCCATTTTGAATCAATCTAGCTAATTAGGTGAGTCGGCCATTTTGAATCAAACTAGCTCATTAAGTGAGTCGGCCATTTTGAATCAAACTAGCTAATTAGGTGAGTCGGCCATTTTGAATCAAACCAGCTAATTAGGTGAGTCGGCCATTTTGAATCAAACCAGCTAATTAGGTGAGTCGGCCATTTTGAATCAAACCAGCTAATTAGGTGAGTCGGCCATTTTGAATCAAACCAGCTAATTAGGTGAGTCGGCCATTTTGAATCAAACCAGGTAATTAGGTGAGTCGGCCATTTTGAATCAAACCAACTAATTAGGTGAGTTGGCCATTTTGAATCAAACTAGTTAATTAGGTAAGTCGGCCATTTTGAATCAAACAAGCAAATTAGGTGAAGCGGCCATTTGAACAAGCAAATTAGGTGAAGCGGCCATTTTGATGGAGATATGGAACTTATATATGGCAAATGGGTAGCTGACAATGATCCCTAATAAATTTCAATTGAAAATCTAATTTCCAAGATGGCCGACAACGCAAAAAAGTCAAAATACTGTAAAATGGTCAATTTTAGTGATACTGAGTTGAAACTTGGTATGGTGATAGCTGACAATGTTTCCTATCATATTCCATATCAAAATCAAAAATCCAAGATGGCCGCCATAGCTACTTTCAAATGGCTATAACTCGGCCATCTTTATACATAGAGAGCTGAAATTTGGTGAGGGTGTAGCTGAAGACATCCTCTATCACGTACGGAAACCAAAAATAAAAATCCAAGATGGCCGCCATAGCTACATTCAAATGGCTTTAACTCGACCATCTTTATACATAGAGAGCTGAAATTTGGTGAGATTGTAGCTGAAGACATCCTCTATCAATTACCAAAACCAAAAATAAAAATCCAAGATGGCCGCCATAGCTAAGAAGAAAAAATGTCATAACTCGGCCATCTTTATACATAGAGAGCTGAAATTTGGTGATGTTGTAGCTGACGACATTCTCTATCACGTACAAAAAACAAAAATAAAAATCCAAGATGGCCGCCATAGCTAAATGACAAAAAATGCCATAACTCGGCCATTTTTAGAGCTATTGAGACAAAACTTGGGCAACTTAGTAGCTGAGAATGAGCTCTAATAAACCCTGATTAAAAATTAAAAAATCCAAGATGGCCGCCTTATCTAAAAGATAAAAAACACCATAATTCGGCCATTTTTAATGCTATTTAGCTGAAATTTGGTGTAATGTTAGCTGAAAGTGAACCCAAACACCTTTTACTATCATTTCAAGACTTTAATTTAGCTCTGTGATGTATGCTATGAACATTTGGAGCCATTTGTATTCAGGATGGTTGCTAGCGGGCAGTAGCCTGGCAGCCCCCTTCGAAGTTTCTCCAGGAACTTTCTAGTGTTACTTTTACTCTCCTGTGTTTCAGCTAACTTGCTCTTCTTTCAACTTTAATGCGGCCCGAACCACAAGGTGTACCCCCACAAATGTTGTATCAAAACGATCGTCTCGGCCCTGTAATGTGTGCTATTACTTTTATAGGCAATCGGAGTTACCATGGCAATGTATTTTGCTAACAAAGTTGCCATATTTCCCCATAGGAAATGAATGGGAGAACACTCCTCACACAAACTGCTGTTGTCAAGTCACATGATTTTGAGCCTGTTGAAAATATACTCACTGTTGGATTTGTTTGAAACTCACTGAAAGCATTTATCAGATGTATCTCTAGAACTGATTAACATTTGGAGCCATTTTGATTCAAGATGGCTGCCACAGCTACCTCACAAAACACAGAAATTGATTATAACTCAGTCATTTTTGGATATATAAATTTGAAACTTGGTATAGTGTTAGCTTTGGATGATACCAAACTCAAAGTATGTTCACATCGAAATTTTTCTATTCGGCAACAGCCTGTATGGCATGGAATAAAAATTCCGGCCACAGCCGGCAGCCCCCGTCGAAGTTTCTTCAGGAACTTTCTAGTTTATTATTTATTATTATTCCGTCAACATTAATGCGGCTCGTACCGTAACGTGCACCCCCACATAAGTTATATCAAAACGACCGGCCCGACTCCGAGATGTGTGCTATTACTTTTCTAAGCAATCGGAGTTACCATCGCGAAATATTTTGCTAACAAAAATCGTAAATTTCCCATAGGAAATGAATGGGACTTAACTTTTCAGAGAAACTGAGTTACATAGGGCGCCATTTTGGTTCAATATACAAGGCAATATACAAGGCAGGTTCAATACACAAGCTAGTTAGGTGAGTCGGCCATTTTGAATAGAACTAGCTAATTAGGTGAGTCGGCCATTTTGAATCAACCAAGCTCATTAGGTGAGGCGGCCATTTTGAATCAGGGCGCCATCTTGGTTCAATATACAAGGCAATATACAAGCCCAAAACCAGAAAAGTTGGCACGTTGTGGAAATCGCAAATAAAAACAGAATACAATGACTTGCAAATCTTTTTCAACCTATATTCAATTGAACACACTGCAAAGACCACATACTTAACGTTCGAACTGGTAAACTTTGTTATTTTTTGCAATTATTAGCTCATTTGGAATTTGATGCCTGCAACATGTTTCAAAAAAGCTGGCACAAGTGACAAAGAAGACAGAGAAATTTGAGGAATGCTCATCAAACACTTATTTGGAATATCCCACAGGTGAACATGCAAATTGGGAACAGGTGGGTGCCATGATTGGGTATAAAAGCAGCTTCCTTGACATGCTCAGTCATCCACATAGAAGGATGGGGCGAGGGTCACCACTCTGTGAACAAATGCGTGGGCAAATTGTCGAACAGTTCAAGAACAACTTTTCTCAACGAGCTATTGCAAGGAATTTAGGAATTTCACCATCTACGGTCCGTAATATCATCAAAAGGTTCAGAGAATCTGGAGAAATCACTACACGTAAGGGGCAAGGCCGAAAACCAACATTGAATGCCCGTGACCTTCGATCCCTCAGGCGGTACTGCATCAAAAACCGACATCAGTGTGTAAAAGATATCACCACATGGGCTCAGGAATACTTCAGAAAACCACTGTCAGTAACTACAGTTCGTCGCTACATCTGTAAGTGCAAGTTAAAGCTCTACTATGCAAAGCAAAAGCCATTCATCAACAAGATCCAGAAACGCCGCCGGCTTTGCTGGGCCCGAGCTCATCTGAGATGGACTGATGCAAAGTGGAAAAGTGTTCTGTGGTCTGATGAGTCCACATTTCAAATTGTCTTTGGAAACTGTGGACGTCGTGTCTTACGGACCAAAGAGGAAAAGAACCATCAGGACTGTTATAGGCGCAAAGTTCAAAAGCCAGCATCTGTGATGGTATGGGGGTGCATTAGTGCCCAAGGCATGGGTAACTTACACATCTGTGAAGGCACCATTAATGCTGAAAGGTACATACAGGTTTTGGAGCAACATATGCTGCCATCCAAGCGACGTCTTTTTCATGGACGCCCCAGCTTATTTCAGCAAGACAATGCCAAGCCACATTCTGCACGTGTTACAACAGCGTGGCTTCGTAGCAAAAGAGTGCGGGTCCTCCCCTGGCCTGCCTGCAGTCCAGACCTGTCCCCCATTGAAAATGTGTGGCGCATTATGAAACGTAAAATACGACAACGGAGACCCCGGACTGTTGAACAACTTAAGCTGTACATCAAGCAAGAATGGGGAAGAATTCCACCTGAAAAGCTTCAAAAATTGGTCTCCTCAGTTCCCAAACGTTTACTGAGTGTTGTTAAAAGGAAAGGCGATGTAACACAGTGGTAAATATGTCCCTGTGCCAACTTTTTTGCAATGTGTTGCTGCCATTGAATTCTAAGTTAATGGTTATTTGCAAAACAAAATAAAGTTTCTCCGTTCGAACATTAAATATATTGTCTTTGCATTCTATTCAGTTGAATATGGGTTGAAAAAGATTTGCAAGTCATTGTATTCTGTTTTTATTTGCGATTTGCACAACGTGCCAACTTTTCTGGTTTTGGGCTTGTACAAGGCAGGTTCAATACACAAGCTAATTAGATGAGACGGCCATTTTGGATGAAACTAGCTAATTAGGTGAGTCGGCCATTTTGAATCAAACTAGCTAATTAGGTGAGTCGGCCATTTTGAATCAAACAAGATAATTAGGTGAGTCGGCCATTTTGAATCAAACTAGCTAATTAGGTGAGTCTGCCATTTTGAATCAAACTAGCTAATTAAGTGAGTCGGCCATTTTGAATCAAACTAGCTAATTAGGTGAGTCGGCCATTTTGAATCAAACTAGCTAATTAGGTGAATCGGCCATTTTGAATCAAACTAGCTAATTAGTTGAGTCGGCCATTTTGAATCAAATTAGCTAATTAGGTGAGTCTGCCATTTTGAATGAAACTAGCTTATTAGGTGAGTCGGCCATTTTGAATGAAACTAGCTAATTAGGTGAGTCGGCCATTTTGAATCAACCAAGTTCATTAGGAGAGGCGGCCATTTTGAATCAGGGCGCCATCTTGGTTCAATATACAATGCAATATACAAGGCAGGTTCAATACACATGCTAGTTAGGTGAGGCGGCCATTTTGGATCAAACTAGCTAATTAGTTGAGGTGGCCATTTTGAATCAACCAAGTTCATTAGGAGAGGCGGCCATTTTGAATCAGGGCGCCATCTTGGTTCAATATACAATGCAATATACAAGGCAGGTTCAATACACATGCTAGTTAGTTGAGTCGGCCATTTTGAATCAAATTAGCTAATTAGGTGAGTCTGCCATTTTGAATGAAACTAGCTTATTAGGTGAGTCGGCCATTTTGAATGAAACTAGCTAATTAGGTGAGTCGGCCATTTTGAATCAACCAAGTTCATTAGGAGAGGCGGCCATTTTGAATCAGGGCGCCATCTTGGTTCAATATACAATGCAATATACAAGGCAGGTTCAATACACATGCTAGTTAGGTGAGGCGGCCATTTTGGATCAAACTAGCTAATTAGTTGAGGTGGCCATTTTGAATCAACCAAGTTCATTAGGAGAGGCGGCCATTTTGAATCAGGGCGCCATCTTGGTTCAATATACAATGCAATATACAAGGCAGGTTCAATACACATGCTAGTTAGGTGAGGCGGCCATTTTGGATCAAACTAGCTAATTAGTTGAGGTGGCCATTTTGAATCAACCAAGTTCATTAGGAGAGGCGGCCATTTTGAATCAGGGCGCCATCTTGGTTCAATATACAATGCAATATACAAGGCAGGTTCAATACACATGCTAGTTAGGTGAGGCGGCCATTTTGGATCAAACTAGCTAATTAGTTGAGGTGGCCATTTTGAATCAACCAAGTTCATTAGGAGAGGCGGCCATTTTGAATCAGGGCGCCATCTTGGTTCAATATACAATGCAATATACAAGGCAGGTTCAATACACAAGCTAGTTAGATGAGGTGGCCATTTTGGATCAAACTAGCTAATTAGTTGAGGTGGCCATTTTGAATCAACCAAGCTCATTAGGAGAGGCGGCCATTTTGAATCAGGGCGCCATCTTGGTTCAATATACAATGCAATATACAAGGCAGGTTCAATACACAAGCTAGTTAGATGAGGTGGCCATTTTGGATCAAACTAGCTAATTAGTTGAGGTGGCCATTTTGAATCAACCAAGTTCATTAGGAGAGGCGGCCATTTTGAATCAGGGCGCCATCTTGGTTCAATATACAATGCAATATACAAGGCAGGTTCAATACACATGCTAGTTAGGTGAGGCGGCCATTTTGGATCAAACTAGCTAATTAGTTGAGGTGGCCATTTTGAATCAACCAAGTTCATTAGGTGAGTCGGCCATTTTGAATCAAACTAGCTTATTAGGTAAGTTGGCCATTTTGAATCAAACTAGCTTCTTAGGTGAGTCGGCCATTTTGAATTAAACAAGCAAATTAGGTGAAGCGGCCATTTGAACAAGCAAATTAGGTGAAGCGGCCATTTTGATGGATATATGGAACTTATATTTGGCAAATGGGTAGCTGACAATGATCCCTAATAAATTTCAATTGAAAATCCAATTTCCAAGATGGCCGACAACGCAAAAAAGTCAAAATACTGTAAAATGGTCAATTTTAATGATATAGAGCTGAAACTTGGTATGGTGATAGCCGACAATGTTTCCTATCAAATTTCATATCAAAATCAAAAATCCAAGATGGCCGCCATAGCTACTTTCAAATGGCTATAACTCGGCCATCTTTATACATAGAAAGCTGAAATTTGGTGAGGTTGTAGCTGAAGACATCCTCTATCACGTACGGAAACCAAAAATAAAAATCCAAGATGGCCGCCATAGCTACATTCAAATGGATTTAACTCAGCCATCTTTATACATAGGGAGCTGAAATTTGGTGAGGTTGTAGCTGAAGACATTCTGTATTACGTACCGAAACCAAAAATAAAAATCCAAGATGGCCGACATAGCTAAGAAGAAAAAATGTCATAACTCGGCCATCTTTATACATAGAGAGCTGAAATTTGGTGATGTTGTAGCTGACGACATTCTCTATCACGTACAAAAAAACAAAAATAAAAATCCAAGATGGCCGCCATAGCTAAATGACAAAAAATGCCATAACTCGGCCATTTTTAGAGCTATTGGGACAAAACTTGGCAACTTAGTAGCTGAGAATGAGCTCTAATAAACCCTGATTAAAAAGTAAAAAATCCAAGATGGCCGCCTTATCTAAAAGATAAAAACACCATAATTCGGCCATTTTTAATGCTATTTAGCTGAAATTTGGTGTAATGTTAGCTGAAAGTGAACCCAAACACCTTTTACTATCATTTCAAGACTTTAATTTAGCTCTGTGATGTATGCTATGAACATTTGGAGCCATTTGTATTCAGGATGGCTGCTAGCGGACGGTAGCCTGGCAGCCCCCGTCGAAGTTTCTTCAGGAACTTTCTAGTTTATTTATTTATTATTCTTCCGTCAACATTAATGCGGCTCGTACCGTAACGTGCACCCCCACAAAAGTTATATCAAAACGACCGGCCCGACTCCGAGATGTGTGCTATTACTTTTCTAAGCAATCGGAGTTACCATGGCGAAATATTTCGCTAACAAAAATCGTAAATTTCCCATAGGAAATGAATGGGGCTTGAGTTTTCAGAGAAACTGAGTAACATAGGGCGCCATCTTGGTTCAATATACAATGCAATATACAAGGCAGGTTCAATACACATGCTAGTTAGGTGAGGCGGCCATTTTGGATCAAACTAGCTAATTAGTTGAGGTGGCCATTTTGAATCAACCAAGTTCATTAGGAGAGGCGGCCATTTTGAATCAGGGCGCCATCTTGGTTCAATATACAATGCAATATACAAGGCAGGTTCAATACACATGCTAGTTAGGTGAGGCGGCCATTTTGGATCAAACTAGCTAATTAGTTGAGGTGGCCATTTTGAATCAACCAAGTTCATTAGGAGAGGCGGCCATTTTGAATCAGGGCGCCATCTTGGTTCAATATACAATGCAATATACAAGGCAGGTTCAATACACATGCTAGTTAGGTGAGGCGGCCATTTTGGATCAAACTAGCTAATTAGTTGAGGTGGCCATTTTGAATCAACCAAGTTCATTAGGAGAGGCGGCCATTTTGAATCAGGGCGCCATCTTGGTTCAATATACAATGCAATATACAAGGCAGGTTCAATACACATGCTAGTTAGGTGAGGTGGCCATTTTGGATCTAACTAGCTAATTAGTTGAGGTGGCCATTTTGAATCAACCAAGTTCATTAGGAGAGGCGGCCATTTTGAATCAGGGCGCCATCTTGGTTCAATATACAATGCAATATACAAGGCAGGTTCAATACACATGCTAGTTAGGTGAGGCGGCCATTTTGGATCAAACTAGCTAATTAGTTGAGGTGGCCATTTTGAATCAACCAAGTTCATTAGGAGAGGCGGCCATTTTGAATCAGGGCGCCATCTTGGTTCAATATACAATGCAATATACAAGGCAGGTTCAATACACATGCTAGTTAGGTGAGGCGGCCATTTTGGATCAAACTAGCTAATTAGTTGAGGTGGCCATTTTGAATCAACCAAGTTCATTAGGAGAGGCGGCCATTTTGAATCAGGGCGCCATCTTGGTTCAATATACAATGCAATATACAAGGCAGGTTCAATACACATGCTAGTTAGGTGAGCCGGCCATTTTGAATCAAACTAGCTAATTAGGTGAGTCGGCCATTTTGAATCAAACTAGCTAATTAGGTGAGTCGGCCATTTTGAATCAAACTAGCTAATTAGGTGAGTCGGCCATTTTGAATCAAACTAGCTAATTAGGTGAGTCGGCCATTTTGAATCAAACTAGCTAATTAGGTGAGTCGGCCATTTTGAATCAAACTAGCTAATTAGGTGAGTCGGCCATTTTGAATCAAACTAGCTAATTAGGTGAGTCTGGCCATTTTGAATCAAACTAGCTAATTAGGTGAGTCGGCCATTTTGAATCAAACTAGCTAATTAGGTGAGTCGGCCATTTTGAATCAAACCAGCTAATTAGGTGAGTCGGCCATTTTGAATCAAACCAGCTAATTAGGTGAGTCGGCCATTTTGAATCAAACCAGCTAATTAGGTGAGTCGGCCATTTTGAATCAAACCAACTAATTAGGTGAGTCGGCCATTTTGAATCAAACTAGTTAATTAGGTAAGTCGGCCATTTTGAATCAAACAATCTACTTAGGTGAGTCGGCCATTTTGAATCAAACCAGCTAATTAGGTGAGTCGGCCATTTTGAATCAAACCAACTAATTAGGTGAGTCGGCCATTTTGAATCAAACCAGCTAATTAGGTGAGTCGGCCATTTTGAATCAAACCAGTAATTAGGTGAGTCGGCCATTTTGAATCAAACCAACTAATTAGGTGAGTCGGCCATTTTGAATCAAACTAGTTAATTAGGTAAGTCGGCCATTTTGAATCAAACCAGCTAATTAGGTGAGTCGGCCATTTTGAATCAAACCAGCTAATTAGGTGAGTCGGCCATTTTGAATCAAACCAGTTAATTAGGTGAGACGGCCATTTTGAATCAAACCAGCTAATTAGGTGAGTCGGCCATTTTGAATCAAACCAGCTAATTAGGTGAGTCGACCATTTTGAATCAAACCAGCTAATTAGGTGAGTCGGCCATTTTGAATTAAACAAGCAAATTAGGTGAAGCGGCCATTTGAACAAGCAAATTAGGTGAAGCGGCCATTTTGATGGAGATATGGAACTTATATTTGGCAAATGGGTAGCTGACAATGATCCCTAATAAATTTCAATTGAAAATCCAATTTCCAAGATGGCCGACAACGCAAAAAAGTCAAAATACTGTAAAATGGTCAATTTTAGTGATATTGAGCTGAAACTTGGTATGGTGATAGCTGACAATGTTTCCTATCATATTCCATATCAAAATCAAAAATCCAAGATGGCCGCCATAGCTACTTTCAAATGGCTATAACTCGGCCATCTTTATACATAGAGAGCTGAAATTTGGTGAGGTTGTAGCTGAAGACATCCTCTATCACGTACGGAAACCAAAAATAAAAATCCAAGATGGCCGCCATAGCTACATTCAAATGGCTTTAACTCGACCATCTTTATACATAGAGAGCTGAAATTTGGTGAGATTGTAGTTGAAGACATCCTCTATCACGTACCAAAACCAAAAATAAAAATCCAAGATGGCCGCCATAGCTAAGAAGAAAAAATGTCATAACTCGGCCATCTTTATACATAGAGAGCTGAAATTTGGTGATGTTGTAGCTGACGACATTCTCTATCACGTACAAAAAACAAAAATAAAAATCCAAGATGGCCGCCATAGCTAAATGACAAAAAATGCCATAACTCGGCCATTTTTAGAGCTATTGAGACAAAACTTGGCAACTTAGTAGCTGAGAATGAGCTCTAATAAACCCTGATTAAAAATTAAAAAATCCAAGATGGCCGCCTTATCTAAAAGATAAAAACACCATAATTCGGCCATTTTTAATGCTATTTAGCTGAAATTTGGTGTAATGTTAGCTGAAAGTGAACCCAAACACCTTTTACTATCATTTCAAGACTTTAATTTAGCTCTGTGATGTATGCTATGAACATTTGGAGCCATTTGTATTCAGGATGGCTGCTAGCGGGCAGTAGCCTGGCAGCCCCCGTCAAAGTTTCTCCAGGAACTTTCTAGTTGGGGGCTGCCAATGCATTGTAAATGCTTGGAAGCAACCTATTGTTCTCCACCCAATAAGGGTTTCTTTATTTATTTTTTTTTATTTATTATTCATCCATCTCCGTTAATGCGGCCCGTACCGTAACGTGTACCCCCACAAAAGTTATATCAAAACGACCGGCCCGACTCCGAGATGTGTGCTATTACTTTTCTAAGCAATCGGAGTTACCACGGCGAAATATTTCGCTAACAAAAATCGTAAATTTCCCATAGGAAATGAATGGGACCTTGAGTTTTCAGAGAAACTGAGTAGCATAGGGCGCCATTTTGGTTCAATATACAAGGCAATTTACAAGGCAGGTTCAATACACAAGCTAGTTAGGTGAGGCGGCCATTTTGACTCAAACAATCTAATTAGGTGAGTCGGCCATTTTGATTCAAACTAGCTAATTAGGTGAGTCGGCCATTTTGAATCAAACTAGCTACTTAGTTTAGTCGGCCAATATACAAGGCAGGTTCAATACACAAGTTCATTAGGTGAGTCGGCCATTTTGAATCAAACTAGCTAATTAGATGAGTCGGCCATTTTGATTCAAACTAGCTAATTAGGGAAGTCGGCCATTTTGAATCAAACTAGCTAATTAGGTGAGTCGGCCATTTTGAATCAAACTAGATAATTAGGTGAGTCTGCCATTTTGAATCAAACTAGCTAAGTAGGTGAGTCGGCCATTTTGAATCAAACTAGCTAATTAGATGAGTCGGCCATTTTGATTCAAACTAGCTAATTAGGGAAGTCGGCCATTTTGAATCAAACTAGCTAATTAGGTGAGTCGGCCATTTTGAATCAAACTAGATAATTAGGTGAGTCTGCCATTTTGAATCAAACTAGCTAAGTAGGTGAGTCGGCCATTTTGAATCAAACTAGCTAATTAGATGAGTCGGCCATTTTGATTCAAACTAGCTAATTAGGGAAGTCGGCCATTTTGAATCAAACTAGCTAATTAGGTGAGTCGGCCATTTTGAATCAAACTAGATAATTAGGTGAGTCTGCCATTTTGAATCAAACTAGCTAAGTAGGTGAGTCGGGCATTTTGAATCAAACTAGCTAATTAGTTGAGTCGGCCATTTTGAATCAAACTAGCTAATTAGGTGAGTCGGCCATTTTGAATCAAACTAGCTAATTAGGTGAGTCGGCCATTTTGAATCAAACTAGCTAATTAGGTGAGTCGGCCATTTTGAATCAAACTAGCTAATTAGGTGAGTCGGCCATTTTGAATCAAACTAGCTAATTAGGTGAGTCGGCCATTTTGAATCAAACTAGCTAATTAGGTGAGTCGGCCATTTTGAATCAAACTAGCTAATTAGGTGAGTCGGCCATTTTGAATCAAACTAGCTAATTAGGTGAGTCGGCCATTTTGAATCAAACTAGCTAATTAGGTGAGTCGGCCATTTTGAATCAAACTAGCTAATTAGGTGAGTCGGCCATTTTGAATCAAACTAGCTAATTAGGTGAGTCGGCCATTTTGAATCAAACTAGCTAATTAGGTGAGTCGGCCATTTTGAATCAAACTAGCTAATTAGGTGAGTCGGCCATTTTGAATCAAACTAGCTAATTAGGTGAATCGGCCATTTTGAATCAAACTAGCTAATTAGTTGAGTCGGCCATTTTGAATCAAATTAGCTAATTAGGTGAGTCTGCCATTTTGAATGAAACTAGCTTATTAGGTGAGTCGGCCATTTTGAATGAAACTAGCTAATTAGGTGAGTCGGCCATTTTGAATCAAACTAGCTAATTAGGTGAGTCGGCCATTTTGAATCAAACTAGCTAATTAGGTGAGTCGGCCATTTTGAATCAAACTAGCTAATTAGGTGAGTCGGCCATTTTGAATCAAACTAGTTAATTAGGTGAGTCGGCCATTTTGAATCAAACCAGGTAATTAGGTGAGTCGGCCATTTTGAATCAAACCAGCTAATTATGTGAGTCGGCCATTTTGAATCAAACCAGCTAATTAGGTGAGTCGGCCATTTTGAATCAAACCAGCTAATTAGGTGAGTCGGCCATTTTGAATCAAACCAGCTAATTAGGTGAGTCGGCCATTTTGAATCAAACCAGCTAATTAGGTGAGTCGGCCATTTTGAATCAAACCAGCTAATTAGGTGAGTCGGCCATTTTGAATCAAACCAGCTAATTAGGTGAGTCGGCCATTTTGAATCAAACTAGCTAATTAGGTGAGTCGGCCATTTTGAATCAAACTAGCTAATTAGGTGAGTCGGCCATTTTGAATCAAACTAGTTAATTAGGTGAGTCGGCCATTTTGAATCAAACCAGGTAATTAGGTGAGTCGGCCATTTTGAATCAAACCAGCTAATTAGTGAGTCGGCCATTTTGAATCAAACCAGCTAATTAGGTGAGTCGGCCATTTTGAATCAAACCAGGTAATTAGGTGAGTCGGCCATTTTGAATCAAACCAGCTAATTATGTGAGTCGGCCATTTTGAATCAAACCAGCTAATTAGGTGAGTCGGCCATTTTGAATCAAACCAGCTAATTAGGTGAGTCGGCCATTTTGAATCAAACCAGCTAATTAGGTGAGTCGGCCATTTTGAATCAAACCAGCTAATTAGGTGAGTCGGCCATTTTGAATCAAACCAGCTAATTAGGTGAGTCGGCCATTTTGAATCAAACTAGCTAATTAGGTGAGTCGGCCATTTTGAATCAAACCAGCTAATTAGGTGAGTCGGCCATTTTGAATCAAACCAGCTAATTATGTGAGTCGGCCATTTTGAATCAA
>JBBPBX010030466.1:3313-18678 GCA_038048925.1 Garcialebias charrua
ATACAAGTGTAATAATCAGATTGTGTCAGCTGGACACAAATGAATAGAAGGCAGATTTTAATACAGATATTCTTCCATAAATAAAATACAGTGAATCCTGGAGAGGGGATTATTAAATAGCCACACTTCTCAAGGCTGCTTGTAAGGTCTCTACTGTCAGCGCACACTTAGCTCTGTTTGCTTGCCTGTTCAAATCTGTACAAATTGAATGATTTTAGACAAACATATTTAATAGATTGATCTCATGATGGGTACAATGTGGACTATGATGTTTGCAGATGACACTGTGAGCTGTGGTGAGAACAGAGAGCAGGTGGAAGAGAACTTGGAGAAGTGGTGTTATGCACTTGAAAGAAGAGGAATGAAAGTCAGCCGTAGTAAGACAGAGTCCATGTGTGTGAATGAGCAGAGGTCACAAAGGTGCAGGACTTCAAGTACTTGGGGTCCACTGTCCACGAAAATAGGGAATGTGGTAAAGAGGTGAAAGACAAGACAGTTGTGAGAATAATCGTATGGTCTGGAGACAGTGGCATTGACAAAAAGACAGGAGAAAGAACTGGAAGTAGCAGAAATGAAGATAGTGAGGTTATTAGGAGTGACATGGAAGGATAATGCCGGGTACCCACTAGACGCGTCGAAACGCTCCTGATTTTTAGTTCCGACCTTTCGTCTGGATTATTTTCAGCATCGTCTACAAAAATATTTTTTCTGCCCTCATCTGACAATTTAAATCCAAACTAGCTCAGAAAGAACATTGTTTTTCACCCTCAGCAGCTAGCGTCGCTTTTCATATCTGCCGTGTTTACTTGTGCTGAAAGTCTCCACGGCTCCGCCCTCCTGCAGGCAGGAAGAAGGGGGGCGAGTGGGAGCCCACGCGACAGCAGGAGGATTCTCGACATAGACGATATAGCCATTTTAACCATCGTACATTTAAAATATTGCGATACATCGAGTATATTCGATATATCGCCCACCCCTACCTTGGCGGCTCGACGCATAGGTTGCTTCGGACGCGCGCGTGTTTGGAAAGGAACTGCCGCGTGCCGCCGCGCCGCTTCAAACACTCAAAACGCGCCACTTCACGATTTGACGCGCCTCGACACGTCTCCACATAGACTTTCAATGTAAACCAGCTGCTTCCGCTGGCCAAACGCGTCTGGTGGGTACCCGGCATAAGATAAGGAATGAGATCATCAGAGGTACAGCACAGGTTGAACAATTGGGAGATAAAGTTAGAGAGACCAGACTGAGAATGTTTGGACATGTCCAGGGGAGGGACAGTGGGTATATTGGTAGAAGGATGTTAGAAATGCAGCTGCCAGGAAAAAGACAAAGAGGAGATATGTGGATGCAGTTAGAGAGGACATGGAGGTATTTGGACAGAGGATGCAGAGGACAGAGTGAAATGGAGGAAGAGGACTTGGTGTGACACACTAAACACTCTAAAAGAGCACAGAATGTCATGATTTCAACTCCCTGCCTCATCTTCTCTCAGCCACCTGCAAACACTCTTGGCCACGCCCACTTCTCTCTGCATGGAGAACAGCTGATCAGCTGCAGCATGAAGTTTATCCTGCACTGTGGGCTGCACAGAGGTGCAGGTGAAAGCTATTTCTGCAGCTCTGGGCTGCACAAATGTTCAGCAGGTGCTAAATAAGTTTTAAATAATTTATTTTAGATAACGATCCCATGCCGTTCGTGCGGCCCATCCATCAATCAGCCAATTGTGTGTCATGTCTAATCTTATTTTGAAAAACCACGATAGAGCGAGTCCGCGATAAATGAACCGCAAAGTAGCAATGGACTACTGTACACAAATTCATAATGCCTTTGATTAGATCAAGGGAATGAAAACAAAATCCATATTTCTTCTGAACCCATAGCAGAACTGAACGTGTGTTTCCTAGATGGTTTCAGTTTTCATTCCAAAACAAACTAGTTTTTTTCCATGTCATAATTTAAGAAGAATCTAAACACTTCACAGCATCATGAGGGTTTCTCAGCCAAACATTTTTTTGTCTTAAGACACAATCTGAAGGTTAAGTTTATTTTATTTTTTTACATTTCTATTCAAGATGGCCAATAAAAACCCACATGATGCAAAGTACACAAGATGTATGATCCAGTTTCCTGGAGTCCATAGAGAAGAAAGGGCGGAGCACATTTTAATATTTGTGTTTTACTCAATGTTGTTATTTTAGAATTAATTTACATTTCTGTCTTTTGTCATTTACCGAACGTAATTCTGTTTTGATAACTGTCTTTACTTACTAAAATGCACACGTTGGTCTAGAGCAGGGGTCTGAAACCTGCGGCTCTGGAGCCACATGCGGCTCTTTGGCCCCTCTGTAGCAGCTCTTTCAAGCTTTGAACAAAACTAAAATAAAGCTGATTTTATTGGTTGTTATACAAACAACAAAAAATGACTTTGCTTAGCTGTTTTTTCTGTAATTTCTTTTGTAAATACACACTTTAACCTTTTACTTTAGTTCTGTACTTCATTATATTTTTTCCATATTTAAAAAAAATCACAGGTTTGCATAGTTCATAGCCTTTTTAATAAATAAAAATATTCCCCCTTTACAAGAATCTGTCTTTTCATTTATCTTAAATTGTAAAAATATCCATAAATGTTAAAAATCATTAGATATTTTTTAGCTTATGTCACCCCTGCTTGCACAAAAGTCTCCAATAAACCTAAAGTGGCCCATGGGCCAACAGTTGATAATCCCAGTTGTAGCAGGTTGTTGTGGCTCTGGAAATGTTTAATTTAGTGAACAAATACATAAAAATGGCTCTTTTAATCTTAAAGGTTGCAGACCCCTGGTCTAGAGTCTAATCCCTTTGTGTAAAGTTACAATAAAATAAAATAAAAAAACACTACCGTATTTTTCGGAGTATAGGTCGCACATTTTTATAATTTTTTCATGGCCTGTGACCTATACTCAGGTGCGACCTATATATGGCTTTTTATAAAATAAGCTGATTTGTAATCATTTATTAACAAAAATTAAACTGAGACACACTCTTACAATAATGTCAGCTAACAAATATATATTTTTTAGGTGTTTATCCTGCTAAAATTATTCATTTATTAAAGAAAAGTTCAGCTCAGACACATATTTGCTATAATTTTTTATCAAACAATTAATTGTTTTTAAGTGTTAATCTTCTTAAAAGCCTTGCTGTGCGCTCCTGTGGAAGAGACATTTGCAGCAGAGCTAAACACGGTCCACATTTTGACGTAGGTGCGACCTATATTCAGGTGCGACCTATATATGGATTTTTCCAATTCTTTGGCAATAATTGGATGGTGTGACCTATATATGGATTTTTCCAATTCTTTGGCAATAATTGGATGGTGCGACCTATACTCGGGTGCGACCTATACTCCGAAAAATACGGTACTCGGGAGTAACAGATTCCTCTTATTCTTTTGTTGCTCACAGAACCCATATCAGATGCTATAATCACCAGCCCGACTACTGCGCTCATGGCCGGCAACAGTTCGGCCAACATCAGCTGCCGGGCGACGTCTGGCAACGTCACGGAAATAATCTGGCTGAAAGATGGCACGGCTCTGTCTGCCAGCGAGAGAGTTGTCTTCTCCAGCGACAAGAGCTCCATTTTCATCAGTGTGCTACAGAAAGAGGACAATGGAGTCTACACCTGCAAGCTCCGCAACTCAGTCAGCGAAAAAGAAGCCACCTACATCATGGCAATCAGCTGTAAGTTGATGTTTTATTCTTCCACATCTTATTGTATTTATATGCTAACAACATTATTATTATTTTTTTATATGGGAGCTTAGTGGTGCTTATTATTAAAACTGAGGCATTCTGTCATTGAATTTGTCGTCTTTGGTACCCAGATGGTCCTGATCCAGTGGTGGTGAATGGGAAGGGTGAAGTAGAAGTGGATACTGAGGTGGTGCTCACCTGCTCTGCTCCGTCTGTCCCAACTGCCTCCATCACCTGGAAGTTAAACGGCACAGTGCTTCCAACCACAACGCCCAATCTAGTCATCCAAAAGGCTTCTTATAAAGACTCGGGGTTGTACACATGTGAGGCGTTCAATCACGTCACGGGCAAGACCACCGTTAACACTCACACCCTCAGTGTAAAAGGTAAGATTAAGATTGTAGCTTATTATTATTATTATTATTATTATTTTATTTTTTTTAGGAATTCACCAACAGTGTCAGCTACATAATCATGTGCACACACCAACCAGCAGGTCATCATCTGCGAGGGCTGATTCAAGACTTTATTCATGACTCATATAAAGGTTTAAATGTATTTTCAAATTTAACAAGCAATAAATAAAACTTCAGTAAAGCTTTTGGAATTACACTGAATCCTTGTCAACCAGCATCAGCATGTGCAGAGAGCAGGCCTTGTTTACACTTAAAGCTGCACTATGTAACTTTGTAGTGCAGTCTGTAACTTTTCTAACAATATATTTTTAACATATTTCTTCGCCCTGTCACTATCTACTGACAGACTGGTGTTAGACAAAGTAATCTCTGAAAAAAACTATAGTCCCCTTGCTTCTCTATCAGCATTTATAAAAACACTAAAAACACAGAGTGACCCGCCGTTAACCAGCCAATAAAAACAGAGCTTGAATTTGAATCAGCCAATAAAAACAGAGCTTGAATTTGAATTTCAGCAGAGCAAGGGGGGCAGAGCCATATATGGCTCTGAGGGGGAGGGATCAGAATGCTTTGCCTGTGAAAATTTTTCTAAGTTCTGTGCTCTACAGAAAGTTACACATAGCACCTTTAACAAAAATAGTTTTGCATCACCTTGTACTTTGTAAAACAAACAAACAAACAAACAAAAAATTAAAGACAGATTCCGGACTCCCTGGCTCTCATTTGTTTTAGCATAGTTTTACTTTCCTTGCTAGAGATGTACCGTAATTTCCGGCCTATTGTGCGCACCAGAAAATAAGCCACACCCTCTAAATAGTAATAATAATATTAATTGTACATATATAAGCTGCACTGTTTCCCCTAGTTCACTTGCCTTGGCAGGGTGCTCATATCTTTCGTGAGTTTTGTCAATGGGGGAGGTGTGTGTCTAGACCAAGAAATCACTTGTGTATAGGCTGACGCTCGTTAGCCCATCAATAACAACAACAAAAATCCACAAATTAATTGCAGCGTTGTATAAGCCGCAGTGTTCAATGCCTATGGAAAAAATTGTGGCTAAGAGTCTGGAAATTATGGTACCTTATGTTCAGTACAGAATACAAAGTATTTGACTGTGAGTAATACTTTAGTTAATACCATGTGTATATTCACTTCCCAAGGGGAATTCATTGGTGTATGTTTTTTTTTTCCGTTGACAACAGATAAATACCCAAATAGTTAATTAAAATAAAATTAGTTGCAATAATAAACATTTATCCACTTGTTTCCACTTGTTAGGTATTGGTATGGACAAAGATTTTTTTTATTCAGAATTCTTTTCAGAATGAAACGTCTCTTTAAAAAAAGAAACTGTCCAGATGACCCGATTGAGAATGATTGGGTTTTCAGAATGATATAACTATTGAATGACTTGCTTGCATCTTCAAAAAATACACTTGTATGTGTGAGAAAGAACCCAACCAAGAGATAGGCAACTTTTTATTTTTTTATTTTTTATTTTTTGTTTCTTCAGAATTAAATCCCTTCTGTAGAACAGCACACATCATACAAAGTGACAGGCTTTAAAATTACCAGCAACAGTGATCAGTTCTCACAAAACCACTTCAAACGTTCGTACAGGCTTGTTCATTTCCTCTGTGGTTTCTGCTGAAAACTGTCAAACATGGTATCGTTTCCCCCATTAACGTACATTTTGCTGTTTCTTTTAATAATAAAAGATGATTCACAGAGTATTGCATTGCATAAGAATTTAATTACATTTGTTTTGTCTGATGTTTATAGAGGAGATCAATGATGGTCTCTCAGATGGAGCTATCGCTGGAATCGTCATTGCCTGCCTTGTCGCTTTGGGAGCAACCATCGCTTTGTTCTTTTATTGTCGACAGAAAGTACCGTAAGTACTCTTGTGTTTTTATACGTAAACCCGAGCACGTAGTTTACACCTTTTAAACCCAACACCTTTGTACTGATGTGCAGGAAACCAACCAGTATTGTGTCTTTGTTGTTGTTTTGACTGAAAATTATTTAAAAGATTTGTGTTCTAGGGGTTTATTCTAGTATTGTTTTATGGACTTATCAAGAACTGGTCTTTTGAAAGAAACATTTTGTCCCATCAGACAAATGTCCCTGTTTGGATGTTGGCTTTTGATTTCATCCAAAGGGACAAAAGGGGGGAAAAAAACACATCTATGAAGTTTATTTGGTGAACATAAGTTAAACACATGCTCATATTGTCAAAATTATCTATACATTTTGTGTTGCTGGATCTAAAAACCAGCTCAAACCTGGACAACTGGTCCCAGATGTGTCCGCCTACTTAAAGTCAATGAAAGGATGATTGTTTTTCGTAGGGATGGGGCCGATCCGATCCAGTATCGGTATCTGATACCAGCATCATTTACATACCGGATTTTCCGATCCAACCTGCCGATATTTACGATACTTGCTGTTTGTCAGAGAGCACGTGTATTGCACCATACTCTGTGACTTCTGTCTTAACATTGTGTGAGTTAAACCCAAAGAAGACACTCTGAGCTTCACAACGGGTAATACCCAAACTCAAGTAGCATACAAGAGGCAGGTCTATATCACAGACGTCCTTCTGACTCATGGTGCAGCCCGGAACACTAGTCTAAAATACTGCTAAGCATTATGGGAAATCAACACAGCCACTCCCAGTTTTTTAGTTTCGTTTTTGATTGTGGCACTATGAGTTGTAATTCTTGTTGGTTTTGATCAACAGATACAGATTTAAACTATACTGTACATTGAATTAACATTTATAAATTCAATACATAGTTTATATCTGTATCTGTTGATCAAAACCAACAAGAATTACAACTCATAGTGCCACAATCATAAACAAAACTAAAAAAAATGGGGAGTAGACTGTCTTGATTTCCCATAATGCTTAGCAGTATTTTAGTGTTCTGGGCTGCACCATGAGTCAGAAGGACATCTGTGACATAGACCTGCCTCTTGTATGCTATTAAAGTTTGGTACCTGTTGTGAGGCTCAAAGTATCTTCTTTGGGTTTAACTCACACAATGTTAAGACAGAAGTCACAGAGTATAGTGTAATACACATGCTCTCCATTCAAGAAGTTCATTATTACAGCCTCCTATACCTGAAAGGTATCGGATCGGAAAAATATTGGTATCGGTCTATACCCAGATTTAAGGATCGGATCGGAAGTAAGAAATGTGGATCGGTGCATCCCTAGTTTTTAACGTCATGGGTGTGTTTAGATCTGTTAATCTGACCATTTGTTTCTGAAACCAATTTCCCTTGAACATAAGGAGTAGCTAAGTTTTAGTTCATGATTGTTGCTGTGTTAATTTTTTTTATTATTTTTACTTTTCTTGTCTTTTTTTGGACTCGTTCTTTGTAACATACTAGTCATAATGGTGTGGGCTACTTTTTGATGTAGGAAAATGTCATAATTCCTAGTGCTTTGGTATCTTGCAACATGCTAAAAATGATGAACACACACATATTCTAGGGCTGCCAAGTTACTGTTACAATACAACATCATTTACAGCACATTCATGGACAAAAATTGTTTTGCTAGAAACTTTTGAACACTAATTCCAGTTATTACATCCACACGACATCTAGACAGACGGAGTTGAGTCAGTAGCCTCTTCATAAATCAACAATAGAGCAGTTTATTGCAGTCAGCAATAATAAACATTTAAATAACTTACATTAACCATCCATCCATCCATCCATCCATCCATCCATCCATCCTTCCATAATCTTCCGATTGTTCCAAAGTTGGGTCGTGGGGACAACAGTTTGAGCAGAGAGGCCTAGACATCTCTTTCCACAGCCACCTCTTCCAGCTCTCATGGGAGGACTGCAAGGCGTTTCCAGACCAACCGAGAGGCCGTCTCCAGCATGTCCTGGGTTTTACCAGAGGTCTCCTCCCAGTCAGAGATACCCACAGCACCTCCATAGGGTGGCATCTAGGGAGCATCCTTAACAGATGCCCGAACCACCTCAACTGGCTCCTCTTGATGTAGAGGAGCAGTGGTTCTACTCCGAGTCTCTCCTGGATAACTGAACTTCTCACCCTATCTCCAAGGGAGAGTCCAGCTACCCTGCGTAGGAAACTCATTTCAACCATCTGTATCCACAATCTCATTCTTTCAGTCCCTACCCAGAGCTCATGACCATAGCTGAGGGTAGAAACGTAGACTGACCGGTAAACAGAGAGCTTTGCCTTACAGCTCAGCTCCCTCTTCACCACAACGCACCAGCACAGAGTCTGCAATACTGCAGTCGCTGCACCAATCCGTCTGTCAATCTCACGCTACATCCTTCTCTCGTGATCAAAACTCTACTTGAACTCCTCCACTTGAAGCCTAGCCTCACCCTCGACCCGAAGAAAGCAATCCACACTATTCCACCTGAGGACCGTGGCCTCATGACTTATATTTACAAAAGAAAAAAATATATACCGAACAACATATGTACAACATGTTATACTCCATCTTGGCCCACATGGTGTGGTTCAACATCTGCAGTTATATTCACATTTTTATCTTGTTTCCACTAAACAAGCTATTTATATAGGGACGGATATGGACCGAGATGGGGTAGAGCAGCCGACTTGGGACCAGAAAGTTGTGGTATGACTCCCAGCCACACATTGTGCTGTCCCTAAGCAAGACACCCAATCCCCAGTTGCTCCCCTGGTGCTCACATAGCTGTCCACTGCTCAACCTAGATGTATCTCAGGTGTGATAGGTTAAATGCAGAGAACTAATTTTGCCATTGTATGGGAACATAAAATGATGAACACATAGCACTTCACTTTACTTTATTTAACGTTACCGGTATGTTTGCCAGTAATGTACTTACCGGTACTCTTTATTCTGGAGGCTGGAAAGACCACAAGTATGGGGTTTGAACAGACTACGGTAGTCATATTTAATTTTGTCGGTGAGTTGTTGCTGTCAGTTTTATATGAAACACTACAACTACAGTTAGGTTTAGTTTGTTTGAGGGGGCGGCTGTGGCTGAGTGGTTAGAGCAGTCGTCCTACAATGCAAGAGTTGGGGGTTCAACACCATCAGTCACATACAAAGTGTCCCTGGACAAGACACTGAACCCAGCCCTCATTGCCTCCGATATGTGTCCCATTGGTGTATGAATGCGATAAAGCACTGATTATTTTCTGTGTAGTTATAGTAGAGTGATTGGTAAATGAGGGCACAGATTGTGTTGTAAAGAGCTTTGGTATCTTCATAAGATAGAAAGGTACTACATGTATACAGTATACTGTAAGTATGGTCCATTTGCCATTTGAGTTAAAATAAAGTGCTGTGCCCACTCTTGCACTATTTTTGTGCAGGACCTTCATGTGCTGCGGTTCCCTTATGTTGTGTTTCCATCAACACTAAAGGGACTTAACACCAGTTTACACCCAACACCACTTCAGTAAATTGCATGAGACTTGATGTCTAATAAGTTATTTCCCTCTCCATTCAAAAAACAAATAACTAGTTTTTTTTTAGTTTTTTTTTACTTCTTAGTCAAACTGACAAAAAATGTTTGAGGAACAGAGCGACACGTTTCATACGTGAACGACACATTCTTTGCATACAACAGTGATGATCTCACGCTGCATCCTGTTACCTTTCAACATATTCCAACAAACAGAAACGTTCACTCTGAAACAAAAACAGAGGTGTCACACAGATATTCCCATTCCTCACTTCAGCATCTGGAAACCACCATTCAAAGTTGACTTATTAACGCAAACTCTTATGAACAAAGTTGAAACGTGTACTTCATGTAAAGTCTCAACTTGTTAGTGGAGGCAATACAAGAAAGAGTAACACAACCAGTAATTCTACTTTCCTAGCGTTGCCAGGTAAACGAATAAACAGAGAAAAAGGTCCAGATGAACTTGCAGTGCAGTGAAAGCCAAACATCTGGGTATACAAAGACTATATTTTGAACAGATAGTATGTAATACAGCTTTAGTGAGATTACTTAATGAATGTAGAACAATGGATTTTAGCCACAGTTAAAGGTATTCACCCCCACTTCCTCATAGCCTGCAGGCAGTTGCAATTATCTTTTGCGTTTGTTTGTTTGTTTAAAAAAAAAAAAAAAACTTGAGGAAACCCTGTTTGTGTCTTTTGGAGTAAACGGTGCGATCATGTTCTGTAGCTAAACCTTCCCCTCCCCCGCCCAGCTTTTAACAAATCACCTGTCAGGATTATCTGATGCTACAGAGGTCATCAGGTGTCAGGTACAGGGGGTGTTCCGTCGTAGAGCTCCTCCTCGGGCTTCGGGGCCTTTAGACGGATTCACTTGTCCATCCAGCTGTCATTTAATCCTTATCACATTCATCCCGACTTTCAGAGAGTGTCATCATGCAGACAGGAGGTCTTTGTTCTGTGCTGAGTCTTCGTCCTGTTTATGTTCAGCAAACTTAGAGCTCTGGGAGGAACGTAAATCTGGTTTTGGAGATGTTTCTGGCAGTTTAGATCAAGACCCACAAATAAAGCTCAACCCTATTCTTTTCTCTAAAAGTTACCTGGATTCACAGAGTTAAGGCGCAGGTGTTTGTCTGAACTTATTGTTGGTTTTCCGGTGGCTCTAAGCTTCTTTTAATCGCCAAAGTCAAAAGTGGAACTATAATGTTTTTGCACATTTGTCTGTACTAGGAATGTGCGATATGGCCTAAAATTCATATCACGATATGTATTGTGAAGGGTGGCGATAATGATATATATCGCAATATGTTTTTGGTATAAAACTTGCAATAGGAATGAAAAAAAAAAGCATAGGGTGTCCTTTTGCCATAATTTATTTGGAAAACTGCGATACCACAAAATAATCTCTATTAAGGAAATTTCACTACTAGGTTCAGAGGGTTTTTAAATAATTAACAACTCAAGCATTAGGCTTCTTTCTTGTAGTGCAAAACAGTGCAAAATATATATTGTGTAGTTTTAGCCTTACGTTTTTATCCTGTTAAGCACCTTGGTCAATGCAAGGCATTGTAGGAAGGTGCTATACAAATAAAGTTTATTATTATTATTATTATTATTATTATTATTATTAAAGAATATGTTGATAACTCTTAACAGTTTCCAATATTGTCACTTAAGAAATTAACAGTAACAGAGCAGCATTTTACACTGAAAACACATCACCCTCCAACCCTCTAGTCTCCTTCAGCTTTAAGGATAGCTGACAAGGCAACCAGTTTCCTCTGTGGCTTTGACCAGAGTGTCTCGCAGTAAAATCACACAACACAGCGTTCTGTTCACAGATCAGAGGGCAGGTTTCTCTAAAGCTGACCAACGCTTATTTTAACTTTCGACAAAAAAAAACTTTCGACGGAACACAGCGTTTTGCGCATGCGTCCGAATATGGCAAACTACGGCAAGCCGGACGAAGTTAGCTTATAGCTTCGCTACTTAGCACTCGAAGAAAAGACTTTAACACCACTTACGCACAGTTTTCAACACAAAAAATGTATCGATTAACTCTGACAACTTTGATTGTACACTTCAACACCACTTATGCACAGTTTTAAACTAAAAAAAGTAAAGGTTAAATCGGACAACTCTGATTTTCTGCGGTTAGCCGGTAGAAGACAGATCTCTACCGTAGGCTAAATTTCTATTGTTTCTACCGTATATTATATATATCGCGCATCCTTAGTCTGTACCATTGACGAAAAATGTCATTATTCAGATTTATTGAAACGTATCATATTTTCCGCCGTACACGTCGCACTGCCATATAAGTCGCATCGGTCCAAATATGTTTAATAAAGTGGAAAACACCATAAATGTGTCACTTTGCCGTATAAGTCGCATCTATTATGCGTCACCGCTGACGCGTCACTTTTATTACGTGTAATCGCTGACAACCTGGAAATGTGGGCCAGTGCTGTGCCAAAAATCGACTGGCTGACTAATGGCGGCCGCGGGACTGTGCATGGGAGGACATTAACAAGAATTTAACAAGATTAGCACTTAAAAACAAATATTTGTTTGCTTGACTTCATAGTAAAGGCGTGTCTCAGTTGAGCTTTTATTTAATAAATTCACTTTAATGGTCAGATAAGCTGCATTTCGCCGGGGCGGCACAGCGGAATGAAGTTGATTTGACGGTTGCTCCAAGCATGATCCCGGAGCTGGATGAAGGTGGCTGTCTGTGGCAAGCAAATTGTGTCATTAATAGCCACTTTTTCCCTATTACATGAAACATCGGCATGTCGTACTACTCGAGTGCCATCTAGCGGCTGAAAATGGTAGTGTTCAATATTTTCAATGTCAGAATGAATGAAAACAGTCATATTTCAGCCAAAAATCGGTTTATAAAGAAAAAAAAACATACCGGTAAATAAGTTGCTTCGGTGTATAAGTTGCAGGGCATGTAAATTATGCAAAAAACAGCAATGTATAGGCCAGAAAATAAGGTATGACTTTTAACTCCTACATGAAATATGTTGCCAGATCCACTTTCTTCCACTTGCAAACTAAACAAATAACTTTTACTAATTGCCATTTCATAATGTATTTTATTGGAATGTGTTAATTTAGTAATCTGAGATGACTATTGTTTTTTATTGGTGCTATACAAATAGACTGATTGAATGAATGCATGGTTTAAAAATAAAACAAGTCAATTCTACCCTTAGTTTCTATTGTTCATTGTTTTTTGTAAACTACTGAGTTATGGTTAGAATTGTTGAAATAGTGGTGCTGTTTCAATCAATTTGATTGGTTGGTAGTAAGAACTACAAAGTTTCTGGAGAGACGTTTTTGACATGTTGCTGCCGTTTTAAATATTTTATTGGACAGCTTAGCTTAATATTTCTAAAAATGGCTGGTTTATAGTATTTGTTGTTTTTAGCTCAGGTGGCCATTTTGGATTATTGATTTGCAATCAGAGTCTGCTCGCTCTCAGCTACAATCAGACACAGTTTCAGCTCAATAGCTCAAAGAATGACATGGTCATAGTCAATTTTGTGTTTTCTGAGGTAGCCGTGGCAGCCATCTTGAAACAAAATGTCTCCAAAAGTTACTGGTAATCAATTTGTCCAGAGACCGCTCCCCTCTAGGTCATGTGACTTCTTTTTGGCAGTCAGAGTTCTGTCACTGTTTATCAATTAATAAAAAAAGGTCTCTTTGTTTTCACAAATTACCGGTATGTTGCCATGGTAACTTAAAATGCCAATAAAAGTACAGTATTAGCACACATCACAGTGCTGATCCGGTTGTTTTGATATAACATTTGCGAGGGTACACGTTGTGGTACGGGTCGCATAAAAGTTGAAGGAAGACCCTTTTCAGGTGGATAATAAAGTGGCTGCCTTCAGGCGTCCCTGATTTAATTACCGTAAATATTTTAATTTGCATGAGGGCAGCCTTGCAGCATGGTTACCATGGTGGTCTTATGCTTAGTTTGCTTTGTGATGCAGTTCAGTCCAAACAAAGCTGGATAGCTAACTAATCCTGCAGTGTGGACCTCAGTTGCACACCGCAGAATGTTTTTTTTTTTTTTTTTTGCTCACAGTGACACATGAGAACTTTGTGTGCAGGTGGGAGCAAAGGGAATTAAAGAAGTTTGTCAAAGAGGAGACGACAGACGAGGAAGGCGGGAAGTAAATTGTGGCATGCAGACGTCTTTAGACGGAGAAATACAAAGAAAAGTCGTCAGCAGTGGTGACAGCTGAGCTGCAGACTGAGGATGAGGAGTTTGGGTCACTTGTGCAGGCAGTTCAACATTATTTAGAAGTTTGTAAGCAGGCGTGTTACTGCATAAGTTGATGTTGTATTTTATTTTGACTTATGGTCAATTTACTTTGACAAAGCATGAACACCTCGTGCACATTTGCATCAGTTCTGTCAGTACTTAGTTACTGCCACTCTCGGTCTTAATCAAGATACACGTCCATTTGTCTTGCCCACCTATAGGGCTTTTTTTGTGTGGAGCTGGTGTGTTGATCTTGTGGGTGTTTTTTTATATATTTTTTTTTTATGGGGGGCAGTGTGACAGTTTACTCCCACCACCCAAAACATGCATGTTGAGTTAACTGACAACTTTAAATTGTCATTAGGTACGCGGAGAAAACACAAATACCGTCATTTCCAGACTACTGAGTGCACCTGAAAATAAGCAGGGTCTGCTAAATGTATTTTTTTTTGTACATACACAGTTTAGGCCACACTTGTCTATATGCCACAGGTGTCCATGTTGTAACATGAGAGATTTACACAGAAATATTTTTTTAAAACTTTTAATTAAATACATACCGGTAACATACACAAATATGCAGTAGTCCCTCGTTTATCGCGGTGGATCCGTACCCTGAAGACCCGCGATAAATGAAAAACTGCGAAGTAAGAATAGTAGTTTAAGTTGTAAGTAGTAGTTTATTTTAGTATTATTTATATGAAGTATATGACCGCTAAGCATTATGGGAAAGACAACACAGTCCACTCCCCTTAACCACTACGGGAGTGGATTTTGTTGTCTTTCCCATAATGCTTATAATGAATTTAATTTGTAACGCACTTTTCATTAACAAAAATCTCAAAATGCTACAAAGCTTAGCGGTATTTTAGTTTTCCAGCTGCACCATGACCACTACGGGAGTGGATTTTGTTGTCTTTCCCATAATGCTTAGCGGTATTTTAGTTTTCCAGCTGCACCAAGAGTGAGAAGGACATCTGTGATATAGACCTGCCTCGTGTGTGCTGTTAAAGTTTGGGTTTCCTGTTGTGAGGCCCAGAGTGTCTTCATTGGGTTTAACTCACACAATGTTAAGACAGTAATTTCAGTTAAAAATAATAATAATAATTACATCCTCATATACCTGAACTGTATTGGATCGGAAAATATCGGTATTGGTCGATACCCAGATTTAAGTATCGGTATCGGATTGGAAGTAAGAAATGTGGATCGGTGCATCACTATATTTTACCAAGCACTTAGCCTATCCTAACACTACCCTACATAATTATCAAAAAACACATACATTTAGGAGCCATAATGAAGGGAAAAAAGACTTAATTTCCTACTGGGATGCTGTGGTGAAGCCGTCCGTCCCTCCTCCGTATTCTCTATTGCGTTTACGACATAAAACCGCCGTAAAACCGGAAACTGCGTAACTCTGCTTTTCAAAATAAATTTTCAAAATAATTTTATATGTATATATATATATATATAT